>MU551652.1:962613-1078633 GCA_024362625.1 Silurus asotus
GGGGGGGGGGGGGGGGGGACCACAAATTGAAGAGAAAAATAATCCTTCCATCTATTGGAAGAAGAAGGGAGGGCGAGAGGGAAAGAGAAAGAGAGACGTGTGATTCATGGCTGGAAAGTCAGTGATGAGTCAGGCTATAGCAGAATTGTATCTTCTCATAGCTCAAACGTACATCAGGCATCCGGCATGATTAATACTCAGCAACGGGGATAAATAAACGCTCTTTCCTCGCCTCGTCTCCGCACTCGCCGCCTCGAACCCTTTCGCCCGCTGATCAATAAATTAAGAGCTCCTCTTTAAATAGTGCGCTCGTCTGAATTCCAGAACGCTGAGCCCACACTTCCTGTGTTCGCCCCGGGGAATCATACGAGGTGCATGTGAGAGAAAAGCCAGTTTTATCCAAAACAGACACCTCAGTATAGGACAGGGTTTCTCTAACACACACACACACACACACACACACTAACGTGCACACACACACACACACACACACACACACACTCTCAGAGAGTTGCTCAACATGGATTTTCTACCTCCTTCTACCAAACTATTTTCTAATGTTCTTACACACACACACACTCTCACAGAGTTGCTCAACATGGATTTTCTACCTCCTTCTACCAAACTATTTTCTAATGTTCTTTTTAGAGGTAAATCCAAAATCCAGTGTTCACAGGTCCAGACATTTCTTTCTGGATTTAGGCTCCAAACACCCAAATCTCTAAACACCTCTCCTGCACATACACACGTTTTCCAGAGTAAAATTAAACAAAAATTACAATCCAATAACAAAACCCATTTGAGGTGTGTGTGTGTGTGTGTGTGTGTGTGTGTGTGTGTGTGTGTGTGTGTGTGTATTATACACATTTAAAGCTGCTTTCTACTCGTCACATTACAGCACAGTGAATTAATCGAAGTAGGGACAAAAAAAAAAATAAGGAGATAAAATAAATAAATAAAAAAAGAAAGAAAGAAAGACATGAAGACAGACAGAAAGAAGGAAACGAAAGAAGGCAGAAGGAAAGACATTACAATAAAATGTAAGGTACTTTGACATGTAGAAATGAAGGAAGAAAGAAAGAAAGAAAGAAAGAAAGAAAGAAAGAAAGAAGGAAAAATGAAAAAAGTGACATTTGTCCAAAAAAAGGAAAAGGAAAGCAAAACGTTTGTTAAAGAAAAAAAGCAAGTAAGAGTAGTACATACTACTACTAAAGAAAGAAAGAAAGAAAGAAAGAAAGAAAGAAAGAAAGAAAGAAAGAAAGAAAGAAGGAAAAATTAAAAAAGTGACATTTGTCCAAAAAAAGGAAAAGGAAAGCAAAACGTTTGTTAAAGAAAAAAAGCAAGTAAGAGTAGTACATACTACTACTAAAGAAAGAAAGAAAGAAAGAAAGAAAGAGACATGAATCAGT
The DNA here is from genome assembly GCA_024362625.1 of Silurus asotus. Lineage (NCBI taxonomy): Eukaryota > Metazoa > Chordata > Actinopteri > Siluriformes > Siluridae > Silurus > Silurus asotus. The sequence goes on from MU551652.1 coordinate 964,023, forward strand.
ACAGATCTTTAATAAACCCACTTTAATATTACAGTATAAACGCATTAATTTTTAGTTCAAATAAAAAAGGAAATTATTACACATTATTTACGACTTGTTTTCGAGTTTTAGGTTCACTTTATGTGAGCATTTAAACAGAATCAGAATCTGGTTTATTGTATTGTTCACACACAAGGAATTTGTTTTTTTTGCTGTTAGTGAATCTCAGTAAATACATTTAGCTTAGACTATACGAGACAAAACAGACAATGTGAGACAATAAAGATAGAATGAGGATTAAATGGGGACACAGATTATATGACAGGCTACTAACTGTAATAACTGCATATTAAATATAAAACCCTTAATGATGATCAAAATGTAAAAATCGAGGCGTTATAAACAGTTATAAACAGCTCATACTGTACTACAGACTGCAGTGTAAAAATCTTTATTCTACGAGGATTAATTTAAAATCGACTCCTCAGTCAACAAAAACAAACAGATCTGAGTTTTGAAAAGTTTCAAAATTTCCATAATTTTTGAAGCTGCAGAGGCGAAAATGAAAAGTCTTCTTCATCCGGCTGCTCCTGTTAGGGGTCACCACAGCGGATCATCTGTCCACTAGATCCGACTCTTTCAAACCAAAGAGACGAAAAAACTAATTTAAATCTAAAATATTGAGCAGGTTTCACTATTTTGAGAAATATCGTCCACATTAGAAGAGTAACGTTACGCAAAATTCACAATTCGGTTCAATGTGTGTACGGTTATGGGGGAAGAAACACAACTTTATTTATTATTATTAACGCAGTTTATATTGATATTTGTGATCCTCAGAATCTGAACAGTTTACATTTTTAAAACAATTAAAAAAAATGCCTGCTTGGTTAAAAAATATATACAATAAAATTTTTTTTTACATTTTATAAAAAAAGAATAAATCAAATTAATGCAAACACGTGTATTAAATTGATTAAATTGAGAAATCAATTAAATTAGCACCATTGAAAGTGATTAAATAAAGATCAGTGTGTGAGTGTGTGTGTGTGTGTGTGTGTGTGTGTTTTACATTTAATATTTAATGTTCTAAAAAGATCTAATTAACTGTTCTATTTATTTCAGTAAACTTTAACAAATGCCTTCAGGATTTTCTCCTTTTAAGAGAAATTTTCGAAGCCGGACATAAAATGCTAAAGAATCAATCGCGCTAGTGTGAGTCGCTAACCAGGAAGTGGCTAACGGCTAACGGCTAACGCCACGAATTCAAGATTTGTTCATTTCACTACACGTTGTATCCTGAATATAACTATGTTTGTGACAATTACAAAATCCTGACTCTTGGAATCTTGCTATAGCGTTAGCGTTAGCCGCTAGTCACTTTCTAGTTGGTGGCTAACGCTTGAGCTATCGTTTTTTGCGTTTTCATGCATGTGCAAATTTCCTGTATGGCGCGGGTAGCCACAGCAACACTGCGCTAACTCTAGTTTCTTTTTTTACACCCCTGGCATTGTTGTGTATGTTTTAAAGTTTGAAAATAATTTTTTTTAAATGCGCTAAAAGTGCGGAGACGAAATAAATTTACAGTCCGCCAACTAATACGTTCCTCAGGAAACCTAGATTTTAATGTTCAGTACATAAAAAAGATCTCATTCGGTACACGTGTACCAAAAACCCATGTAATTTTGGGACAAATACGTGTTCCTCTTTTCCTCTTCAGTCCTGAGCTGTGATTTCGCATCGACTTTTTCAGCAGCATTTACCGGCACCTTGCATGTGAAGTGTTGGAGCCGTAATGACTACTGCAGCCTGGACTGAACTTTCGTTTCAGATGCTCAGTGAGCACATTTTGCGCTTGGTGTTGCACCTCGTGATGTACGAACGCCTGGCCCCGAGTGACCAAGAGAAGAACAAGTAAGACATCCACACATGTATAAACATCAGCCTCAGTGGGAGGATGAACTCTGGATTGTGGGATTGATTCTCCACTTCTCTGCGTGATATCTGCACACCCACGATACCAAAACCGATGCTTTAATGTAGGAAAAAAAGGGCTTTAAAAACAGAACTACAGGTGGTCAGAGAGGCAACGTATCCCTCAAGGTCATCCGTCGGAACGCGTCCGGGTGTTCGGTGTTCGCTTTTGTCTAATAATAAAAATAAAAAAAATGCATCACTTTAGATAAAGTTTGAAAAGAGTGAGGAAACAGGATAAGGCAAAGTGATAAATGCTACTGCCTGGAGAGCGTAATTCTGGCTTATCTCGCGTCACCCTGCCGCGCTGCTCCGGAGTGGCGTGCCTCATCTGTTACCACAGCGTCCTCGGAGCGGTCGTCCGTTTCAGCTGCCAATCGAGAGAGAAAAAAAATGCGTGTACACTCGGTAAAAAGAAAGAGAGAAATAAAGCAGACACGCAGCAGGACGTGAGGGCAAACAGCAGGCTGAAGGTTAAAAGGTTGTGGGTTCAAATCTCCACGAGTCAGTGTCAGGGCCTCGAGTCGGGTCCAACCGGGGAAACAAGATCCCGACTAAAGGATTCGCCAAATCAGGTTCAACTTCAACGTGAAAAAACCCTGCTTTCCTTCATGATTTGTTTTTAGCAGCCAGGTAGTGTTCAATGCTGAGTATTATATTATAATTAGGGAGAAAAAAAATCTAAATGCAAAGTATTGTAAAAGCGCAGCAAACAGACAGGGATGTGACGGAGAGATGAAACGAAGGACAAAAAAAAGGAACAAAACAAACAAAGATTTCTCTATATAAAAAAAAGAATGCAAACTGTGAGAGATGTAGTTTCATTTACAACTCAAACATTTTTTATTGAATTATTTCTTATCCTATATGCATACATTATAATAATGATGTAATTATTACATTTGAAAAAAAAAAAATGTAATGTCAGTAACTGTAAAAAAGCTATTTAGAATTTGTTTTATTATTATTATTATTATTTTGTAGGCTGTTTTTTTTTTTTTAAACTTAATTAAATGTAGAAATAAATGCATAAAAAAAAGATCCAGTAAAAGTCCTCTTTAAAATTTCACGTGAGTAAAAATACAAACATTTTTGCCTTTAAATGAACTTAAGTATCCAAAGTAGTGATTTATTATAACTCTAATGTTCCTATTATCATTTTAATCACAAGATTCTTCACTTAATCACCTCAGTTGATGTGTAAAGACTCGAATGTGACTCTCTCTATTAATAGAATGATATTAATGACTCAAACACGGATTAATTTCTATTACAATCATCATGAACACAAAACCTTCTTTTCAGCTACTCAATAAAATTGTGTAAATGAGGTCACGTGTGTCGTGTCGAGTTCGAGTCTGGAGTTTCTTCATCATTCAGCGTGCGCTCGATCCTGATTGGTGACTCGCTGCGTGTTTCACCAGTTACGTTTTTATCCTCGTTAATTAAAAGAAACGACTGATTTTGCAAAATGTAGTGAAATTACAGTAAAAGTCTCCCCAAATAAAATGCTTAAATACAGTTCATGTATTATTATGGTTACCAAAGCGAGAAAATCCTGCAATAAAGACATGACATCACTACGACATGTTTTACAAAAGCAGAAATAAGTCGTTATCTACAGTCTGACAATCCACAAACAATTGTAACATCTCTGCAGAATAATAAACAAAACTGTCTGATTTGCTTTAATAAATTCCCCCTCACACCAAAAGCCCGAGTTTCTGATAGCAATCTGATAGCATCAGCGCCGGTTTGAAAATGAGGAAGCTTCAGAAGAGGAACACAGAAACACGAGCGTCTGCGAGGCTAAAATTACCAGCGGCCGCCTGCCTTTAAAGAGATGAGACGCCGCGGTGCCGTCTGCAGAGCCGCATTCAGTGTCGCAATCGCGTTCTGAAAGCTTACATTAACAACGCGGACAAACGAGCGCATTGACAGAACTAAGGCGCGGATACCTGTAGAGCCGAGCTGCGTTAAGGGCACCGCGACACACGCGCTCTACTTTTCATACACACTCTCGGTAAGGTCGGAGAAAATTCCTGAGCGAAGAGGAAGTTCTGCGGCGAGGCAGTTTACGGTTTACAAGCGGAAGCACCTTCAGTGCTCTTTCATACAACCTCAGTGCTTGTGAGATGAGTGGAGAAGAATGTCTCCTTAGGAACGCTAATACAAAAAAAACTGCAGGTCAATCAGCAAATATAAAATAAATAAAGCTAAAATACAAAGTAAATACATTTTACATCAGGACAGGCCACGCCCACTAGAAGTAGAAGCTGCTCCATGTCTACAAGAGACTAAAAGGCGTCCAAAGGTCATCAGATTCTATTCCAGACTTAACAACGAGCTCTACTGAGCGTGACCCTCTGGGAAGATGTTCCACTAGATTTAGTGGAGATTCATTCAGCCACAAGGTTGTCAGTAGCGTCAGTAGTTTTAGTAGTATGGTAGTGATGTAGGTGAGAAGGTATGGAGGCCTGGGGTGAGGTCAGCGTTCACATTCATCCCAAAGATGTTCAATATGGTTGAAGCTCCACATAGCAGAAGATCCTAAACTCATGCAAAGCATGGAAACATGTGAAGTTCAAGTGCAAATGTTGTGCTACAGCATCCAAACCCTTGCAGTACACTTTTAGGTGGAACTTAACGGCTTTAAATGTCGTGTCCCAATACTTTTGTCCAGGAAGTGAATATAAAATATAACAGAAATAAAAGTATAAATAAAAATAAAACACAACACAAGCGTCTCTTAAACGCTGCAGATTTCTCATGCTTCCCTGTTTAATGCCTGATTCATATTTTCCTATTGAAATCCTTTTTTCCTGTTTTAATCCCGCAATAAAGCGGTTTTACATCTCATAAACGCTCAGACGTGTCTTAAGCCTCACATCATAAATAGTCCTGCTGCATTCAGTCGCTTCGTTCTCGTTGCCTTCCAAAGCCATTTCTGATTCATAATAAAAGATAAGAACAAAAAACCCCTCGTGTGGCGGCTCCCGGCGTGTTCCTTCCTCGTGCCTATTTATTTAGTGTCTCATTTTTCCATCTCGTATGCATTTATACGGTTTGTGAACAACGGGTCAGCGCGTGAACGAACAAGGAACGTCCTGGTCCCTGCAGAAGCTCTTCACATTTCTCAACTCTTCACATTTCTGCTTTTAGAGACAGACTGACACGTGAATACAGAACAGGAGCATTATCTATAAAACACCAAGGTCTTTTAGTTACACTGCAACAGATGCATTGTTAAAAAAGAAGGAGAAGAAAGAAAGAGGATTTTGAACAGATTTTTAAGCTCCGTGATCAAAACATTCTCCTTGACTGGAAAAAAATAAAATAAAATCAAGGATCTTTGACATTGTAACAATTTTTCTACAAAAAATGTATCTCTGGGTAACAATAAGCACACCTTTTTTGTTAATAAATAAATGGAACGCTGCAGAGAAGACTCCATACATTCAAGAACACATACTAAAGAATATATCGATAATCGACATCCTATAAACCCGGAGATTATACGGGGCATGTTTGAGTCTAAGTCTAATTCTGAGTCTTGAGTCTAATAAAAAAAGTCGGTCGTGTTTAACGTAACGCTGTAACGTAAAGAAATACGGCGATTCTCGTTAAACGCTTTTAAACGAGAAATTCAATACAATTCAAATTCAATACAATATAAATGATGTGAAAAAGAATTGCATTTGCATAATACTGATAGCTCCGCCCCCAAACTCAATTTAATTTAATTTGTACAGCACTTTTAATAATCCACTTTGTCTCAAAGCAGCTTTACAGAGATAAAGTGGTTATAAAGTTGTATAAAATAATAGCCAGTGGTGACTGTGGGAAGGAGAAACTTCTTCCTCATACCTGAGATGGTATGAGGAAGAACTCTTGAGAGGAACTCAAAAAGGAACCTCATCCTCAATGTCTATTCATTACAGTTCCATCATTGTTGAGGTGAACTGTTCTAGTGATGGATGCTTAAATACAATACTGAAAAACAATAACACCTTCTGACCAATCGGATTCAAGAATGTATTCACGCTGAAACAATTAGTTTGCGGTTGATGGAAATAAACAGGTGATGAACGATTGGTTGTTGCTTTTTAACAATGAAAGAATTCGATTGGATGCTCAGACCTCAGCTTTACGATTTTAAGACAAAAGTTAAACTTGCCTACGAATAGCATTACTGGTCATGTATTTGTTCTACAACGATCTTAACATCACAGCCTAACTGTTCCTGTGTTCTCGTGACTTTAATCCAAGTCTAATGATGAAGTCCAATCACTCGAGAATTTCCTCCTGTACTGTAGAAACGAAGAAAGTGCGAATTTTCTAAAAAGAATTTCGGAACAGATCCGACAACCACATTTTTTTTTTCATCCCTCGTTCATGCATTTTTTCTCCATTTTATATAGCGTGATATGTTTGCTTTAATCCTGAGAGAGAGAGGGGGAAAAAATGAGAGCGAGAGAAAGACAGTTATAGAGAGGGGGTCAGGACAACATGATAAAGACACCAGCAAGCTCTATCAATCATTTCCACTGTTCTCCTTTTTTGGTTCCTTTCATTTATTCAGCTGTTTCTCTCTCTCTCTCTCTCTCTCTCTCTCTCTCTCTCTCTCTCTCTCTTTCTTTACTCGGGACCGCGCCACACAATTAAAGTGTAATATCGGAGGCTGAAACCAGACTCCAGTCCAAAACATGAGTCCTGAGAAAAAAACAAAACAAATGGAGTTTCAAAAAAAAAAAAAAACCTAAATAAATTTGAGACATCATCAAGGCACTACATGCTATTGCGAGGCCTCGGGTAAAGCAGAACAACATGTTAGATGGACCACTTCAATTTTCCATCAATCAAATTACAGTTTATTGTCCGGGCCTCGCGACCGCAGGCTACTCAAACCCGGGACTGTCAGTTATGAAACATTATATTTCTGCTGTCACGCCGCACCCCAGAACCAGCCATTAAATTGGGACATCACATCACTGATGACTTTAATATTCTCTCATTTAGACTGGGTTTAGTCGTACTGGGTTTTCCAGCCAGCCAGTTCTATTTTAGGACCGTAATGATATTAGGTTACACTAATTATATTAAACCACAGCGAGCTAATTTATTATTTCCAATGTAATGGTTTTTCAAAATGAAATTTGTTCGAGGAAATTGCATAATACTGTTTTAATGGGTCTGCTCTAAATGACCTCATCATTAATATTTCATTTTATCCTTTAAGCAACCTTCATTTGCCAATGAGGATAATAATAGAATCATAAAGGTGATGTCAAGGGCCAAAGTTGATGTGTCTATTTCATCAGACAATCGGACCGAGTCGTAGAAGAGGGAAACGAGTCCGGGCTGGAATCCAAACGCGGGACGGAAAATTATTTCGAACCGTAAAGAAAATGATCTGCACTTCTTTTTTTTTTTATATCGAACAATACAGTAGCTGACGAATGAAGGAATGTTGTTCTAATAATAAAAGAAGGAAATAGATAGAAAGAGATAACATTAGATATAATTGAAACTGTTTCTGACTCGGTAGGAAACTCATATAAAACTCAGAGCTTTCGATGTGCTACACAAATTCAATACCTTCCTTGTACATTTTTCAACAACTGAAATAAAGATCTACAGCGGATCTTCTGTCGTACAGCAGATTTACAGTAGCAGATATTGAAAAGATAGTAGTTACTAGTATTAGGTTATTGTTTAGCCCTAATAGGAAGTTCTTAAATTCATGTTTCTTTACGATTCAGTACAGCATTAAGATTCAATCCGATCTACAAAGAGCCGACATCAGAAATCACGTGGACAGACTGGATGGCGTTTTGGGCTGAGATACACGATTATGGGCCACGTGTTTTATCTTATTTCAGTGTTTTATCCTTTTAGGTGTTTTATCTGATTCAGGTGTTTTATCTTTTTGGGGTGTTTATTGCGAAATTGCATTTGCCACATAGCTAATGTTGGACAGATTTTCCCGGTGTCTCACGGAGAGCACGACAAACCAAATCACTTATATGGAATTGTTTTTAATGGTGTTTTAATGTTGAAATACTGAAATGTATTAATAAAAAATTATTATTAATTATAAAATGAAGTAAAATGTTAAAACACAGCACAGTACCGTATACATTAAATAGCATTTTTGGGGTGGCGTCCGTTTATCAGGTGTTTTATCTTTTTGAGTGTTTTCTCTTTTTCAGGTGTTTTATCTGATTCGGGTGTTTTATCTGATTCGGGTGTTTTATCTGATTCAGGTGTTTTATCTTTTTGGGATGTTTTATCTTATTCAGGTGTTTTATCTTTTTGGGGTGTTTTATCTTTTTGGGATGTTTTATCTTATTCAGGTGTTTTATCTTTTTGGGGTGTTTTATCTTGTGCAGGTGTTTTATCTTTTTAACTGTGTTATCTTTTTCAGGTGTTTTATCTGATTCGGGTGTTTTATCTGTTTCGGGTGTTTTATCTGATTCGTGTGTTTTATCTTTTTGGGATGTTTTATCTTGTTCAGGTGTTTTATCTTTTTGGGGTGTTATATCTTTTTAACTGTGTTATCTTTTTCAGGTGTTTTATCTTATTCGGGTGTTTGATCTGATTTGTGTGTTTTATCTGATTCGGGTGTTTTATATTATTCGGGTGTTTTATCTGATTCTGGTGTTTTATCTTTTTGGGATGTTTTATCTTATTCAGGTGTTTGATCTTATTCAGATGTTTGATCTGATGCGGGTGTTTTATATTATTTGGGGTGTTTATTGTGGAATTGCATTTGCCACATAACTAATGTTGGACAGATTTTCCCGGTGTCTCACGGAGAGCACGATAAACCAAATCACTTATATGGAATTGTTTTTAATGGTGTTTTAATGTTGAAATACTGAAATGTATTAATAAAAAATTATTATTAATTATAAAATGAAGTAAAATGTTAAAACACAGCACAGTACCGTATACATTAAATAGCATTTTTGGGGTGGCGTCCGTTTATTGTGGTTTTTAATTGATCATATGCAGTTTTGGAACTTAACCACCGTGAAAAACAGGGAGTTACTGTATGATCTATATTTTATGAGAATAAGTAATAAATATGATATTTAACTGTGTCAGATGTGATGTAATGATTTGGCACTGGGAGAATAACATTTCTACTGGTTATACTGTAGAATATTATTCTCTATTATTCTCCTGGTATATATTCATTGTAGGATGGTTGAAGATAAAAAAGGTACAGAAGTGATTTTTTTCTAGTTTTGATTCCTTTAACATCTAATTACAGTTTCCCTCATCACACTTCTGTGTTATAAAGAAATACATTTAACATCTACAGCATATGTTCACATTTAAAAACATTTTCAGATCAAAATAAGCAACAAAAATATCTTTTTATTTGTGATGAAATACACATATGCAGCGTTTAAAGGACAAAAAGTATCAAACTTCATTCCATCCAAATATCCATCCATCCATCCATACATTCATTCACCCATCCATTTATCTATTTACCAATCAACCCATCCATCCATTCATCCATCCATCCATCCATCCATCCATCTATTTACCAATCAACCCATCCATCCATCTATCCATCTATCCATCCATCCATTTATCTACCAATCCACCCATCCATTTATCCATCTACCTATCCATCCACCAATCCAGTTATTTATCTACCTATTTCACCATCCATCCATTTATTGATCTACCCATCCATCAGACCATCTACCAATCTATCCATCCATCTATTAATTTCTACATCCATCCACTTATCTACCCATTCATCCAATAATTTATCCACCCCTCCATCCGTTTACCTACCTACCTATCCATCTATCTACCCATTCATCCATTTATCTATATACAAATTCATCCTTCCATCCATCCATCCATCCATCCATCCATCTACCAATTCACTCATTTATCCATCCGTCCATCCGTCTGTCCGTCCATCCATCCATTTATCCATCTACCATTCCATCCATCCCCCATCCACTTATCTATCCACCAATTAATCGATCCATCCATCAGACCATCTAATAATCCATCCATTCATCTAATAATTTCTACATTCATCCACTTTTCTACCTATTCATCCATTCATCCCTCCAACTACAATCCTATTTATTTATCTATCTATCTATCTATCTATCTATCTATCTATCTATCTATCTATCTATCTATCTATCTATCTATCTACCTACCTACCTACCTACCTACCTATCCATCCATCCATCCATCCATCCATCTAACAATTGATCAATTCCTTTATTTAGCGATCCTCCCAACCGTTCATTCTCCCTTTCATTCATCCATAGGTTCTTTCATGAATTCATCCATCCATCCATCCATCCATCCATCCATCCATGCATTCCTCCATAATCCATCCATAATTCAAAGTGTAATAAATTATCGAAGAGAAATCTGATGAACAAACTAAAATAAATTCTCTTCAGGTGGAGAAACACCAGATCAATTCCGAGCCCATGAGTTCCCACACGGATGTGTGTGTTGTGCCCCTTTCAGGACGGAGCGATCTGTGCCAGTGCTGTTCACAACCACGTGGGTAAAGCTGGGAGGTCTCAGCGCAGTCACACGGCTCTGTGCCACACCTCCTGGCGTACGTTCCCACGAGGTGGAGAAGGAGCGAAGAAACCGGGGGTGTGTCTGTCAGTGTACGTGTCATAACGGACTCTGACACGATCCCCCACCATCCCTCGGTGCGGTTTGTCTATTGCATCATATCCTGTACCTGGAAAAAAAAGCCCACCCCTTTTTTCTAGAGCCGGCGCACCAATGCTATCGCGCTCACATGTAAATCCGCTTGTTTAACATTCTGCTGTTTATTCCAGACCCCCACAGCGTCTGCATATATGCAAAGCAGGATGGGCGGAGAGGCAACGAGGCTTGGAGACACACTGCACACATACACACACACAGACACGGGTGCCAGACAGAGACAGGATTTTCCGTATGGACCGCGCCAAGGACGACATCACCGTCGCGCATTAATCCGACTCTTAATTTTTAAACGGCTGCTAATTGCCTCCTCGATCCCTGTTTTTTTTTTTTTTTTTTTTAAAGCGTAAATTAATCCACGTTGTGCCCGGATGGATAATCGGTGCCAGGACAAAGACAGACTCAAGTTCGTTGGCTTCGTTTCGTCTCCTTCTGAGTCCACGGCGGTTATCTGCGTAATGAAATGAATGCTTCATTATAATTGCCCGTTGTCATCACGCATAAGACGAGTACGCTGAATGCCATTAGCGGCGAGCGTTCCTCTCCGGTTATCAGTCCGCATTAGCAACTTTCCCCGTGCCAGGCGGCGATCATTATCAATCGTTGAGGACTCCATCTGTATGCGCGGATCATCAGTCGTCGCCGGTTAATTGATCGCGTTTTTTTTTTTACCCTCGTTGGAAGATAAAAAAAAAAAAAACGAAAAAGAAAATCTCCATATTTTGTTTTGAGCTATGAAGCGACTCCAAAGCCTTTCATTGCTGAGTGTATTTCTTCTCTCTTACCTTCTTCTGCTCAAAAAAAAAAAAAAGCCTCATCCGCATAATCGGCTCTAATTCTTCCCAGCATGGCTGCCTTTCTGATCCATAAAAAAAAAAAAGGAAGCGAGTGTGATTTGCATAACCACATTCAAATGAGCTCCATTGTGCAGGGTGGCGTAATTAGCCTGGCTGGCTGTGGCCGGGTTCAGCTCTGGTCTGCCAGCCGCTCTATTCGTTTAATAAGCGGCGTTGTCTCCGAGCGAACCGCCGTTAATTCCGGAAAGACGATAATAAAAAAAAATCCTGATGAGGCGTTAGTTTATTCCGCAGCACGCTTTTTTTTGCCGGCTAATTTACACCGGGCTCTGTGTCATCCTCTCCTAAAGCTATCCTCTTTGTCTTGCCTTTGAAATTTACAAAATCCTACAAGAAATCAATACTTAATTGATTATTCACTTTTCTGCAGCTTCAAACAGCTCGCGCGTGCACTAGATCCCGCAGCATTCCCTCGCTTTCCCAGGCAGGAGGCAGACTCGGTGGCAGAGCTCGGGGAGGAAAGAGCAGGCAGAGACGGAGGTGGCGGTGGCGGCGGCGGCGGCGGAGGCAGCAGCAGGCACCCCGATGAGGAACGCAGTGTTGGTGTGTGTGTTCAGGTGCCAGCATCCTCATCAGGACACACGCTGGAACTGGAATAGGAGGAGGATAAAAAAAAACCTTCACACCAAAGCACCAGGAGAATCGGGAGCCGTGGTGTTTACCAGGAGACATGGACTATTTCGGAACAAGGGGTTTTAATACGCATAAGCGTGTGTTTATATGTATTTATAAATATATGCGCACTGCCTTGTTGTGCACGTGGCACCAGAGTGGCGTTGGCACTGTGCCACCTGGTCCCTGGAGGGGCGTTTATCACGGTGGGGGGCGAGGCGCGTGGAACACGCCTCCAACGGGGTGGCAGGAAATGGAACGTTACGACACGCACGGTCAAGTGATGGGAATTGGGGGCAAAGCGTTTGAAGGAGACAGATGGCAGGTCTGGCATGGTGCCAACGCTGGTGGCGCAGAATGACTGCGCTCTGCTGACTCTGCCACTTGTTGCGGCGCAGGAAGGAACCAGCGCACGCTCGAAAATGCGCTCACGTGACATCATCGTCTGAGAACGACGTGCTCTACAAGTTCCATAAACATACACACGACACTGCTGAGGATCTGCTCTACCAGGAAAGAGGTGTGTGTGTGTGTGGTTCGAACGATGTGCGATGGGAGGGAGAGGGGCGGGCAAGGGGTGGGGGTGGCAAGAGCTGCGATGCGGGCTCCCCCTCTTTTGCCTAATGAGAGGCGGAAAGCTGGCATTCCGGGCTCAGATATGCGTCGCATGCAAATACGTGCTGACTAGACAGCCTCGGCGCTTTCTGACTCTGCCGGACTGTACCACGGATATCGAGCTTCCAGGGAGCTTCCGTTTACATGCCAAGAGGATTTCAGCCACCCAGAACCATATCAGAGGGCACAGGAACTTGCCCATGTCAACCCTGAGGGACAGAACCTGCAGAGGCGGTCTTCAGGAGGCAGGACAGATTGTCCAATAAGCGTCTAATAGTGTGGGGTAAAAAAAAAAAAAAAAAAAGTCGTTATGGAGAAGCTGGAGAAAGATGTTGGAGATGGTGCTGGAGGTGGTGGGGTGATTGTGAGAACATGATTAAAGTAGAACAATTGAGAGCTACACTAAGAGGAGAAGGCGATTTGAATTGCCAATGTGCTGATTCATATCTGCATGTTAATTAGATCAGCGTTAGGCTTCATCACGCGCGGGTGAGACGCGTCGCGAAGGTCGGCTCGGGGAGAAAACGCCGCTCGTTTACAGAATAAATTATACCCCCTTTTTTTTTTGTTCTAGAGCTAAACATGCGTCGCTCTCGAATTGAGAGCTACACTAAGAGGAGAAGGCGATTTGAATTGCCAATGTGCTGATTCATATCTGCATGTTAATTAGATCAGCGTTAGGCTTCATCACGCGCGGGTGAGACGCGGCGCGAAGGTCGGCTCGGGGAGAAAACGCCGCTCGTTTACAGAATAAATTATACCCCTTTTTTTTTTTGTTCTAGAGCTAAACATGCGTCGCTCTCGGGGCGAAAAGTAAGAGGGTCCGGAAGTAAAATTATCGATCGATCCGTTGATCCGTTTCAAGGAAAAAAAACAGAGGACGATTTTTTAAAACTGTTAGGATACAACGATTACACACAATTCCGGTTTAAAAAATTGAACTGTAATATATGATGATGATGATGATGATGATGATGTATTCCATCAGCAGATCCTGATTAATATGATTGATACTTTTGTATGAGAATAAGGTAAGTTTTATGCTGCAGTCGGAATGTTTTGTTGAATTTGAGCGTGTCTGTTTTGCCAAAGAGTCCAAAAATAAATGCTGTGTATGAATCCAATTATGTGGCTATTCTTGTACACGTTCTTCATTGTGTTCACTGCAGGCAAACGGATATACGGTTGCCATGAGAACGCAAATTGCTCATTTATGGCTGATGTGTATATCGAGGTGCGTGTCATCAGGGTTGAGAAGTCGTTACTGTAAGTGCCGATAATGAGGCAGCGCAGAGATGCATCCTTGAAGTGAGAGACAAGAACAACTAATTCCACCAGGAATTTCTCCTTTAATAAAACTGTGTGTGTGTGTGTGTGTGTGTGCTCTCGTGCACAACTAATCAGTGTTACTATAACCCCCGGATCACATGACAGTCATGTTTCAGTGTCATCCGTGTGAAATGTGTAGGCTGTACCGGACACCGTCACGTATAACCCGTGGATGTGTACAATGCAACGAGCTCCTATTTATCAAGACGTCTGTGTCTCGGTTAATTAAACAAATAAGGTCCTGCCTCCTTACGCCGGCTCGGGAACGAGACCGGATTCCAATCACAAACGCAGGATTGCGGATTCATCACGGAGGTGAAAATGCAGCAGCTGAGCATCTGTTTGTTTGTGTTGTTGTCTTTTTTTTTTTCCTGACACAAAGGGATTTGCCACGGGGAGGTGTGAGAAACTCCTCCTGCCTCGTTTGGTATAAAAAAAAAAAACGAAAACATGCTGCAGCACGGGAGCGATTTATTTAGTAAAAAAAAAAAAAAAAGGGAAAGAGAGCGAGAGAATGAAAAAGGGAGAAGGAATAGACACGTTTCATTTTAATATCCTGAACATACGAATGTTTTCTCATTAAGCCTCCGCCTGTGCGCACGCTCCGAGAATAAGGAAACATCAAGGTCTCAGCAGAGATGTCATTACCGTAATGGGCTTTCGTTCGCCAGGGTCATTAGGCGAGAGATATTAATGCCGACTCCTGTTTTTATATGCATAGCCAGGCATCGACTGGGTCACCGAGGTTGAACTTCCCATCTCTTAACAAAGGGCGTTGTGCATCCGAGCCCCCACGTGCACACACACCTCAAGTGCTCTCCCTCGTATGCATATGCAGCCTTTCCGCCGAGATTGACTACAATATTTATGAGCTCCGAGAGACATGCATATTATTATTGTTATCTGTTTCGGGGAAATAACATTAGCCCGAGCGCTCGGCAATCATCAAATTGCCTGATTTATACGTCAATAATGCAGCGCGACGTCCTTGCAGCAAGACGGGGGAGGAAAAAAAGAAAGAGGTTGTAAAAATTTGTTTTAGCAGATTAATTAATCAGACGGCGAGTCATGTCTCGGTCACGTTTGTACAAACGATGACGTCAGGGACTGGAAAAAAAAAGGAGTAGAATTCCTAATGCACGGAGCGCTGGACTCGGAACCGGTTCATAAATATCGCAAGCGAGCGCGGTAATGATATTTATATGTATAAGATTCATAGCCGGATGGATGGGATGCGCTTCGGTGTATGATCTGGGATGACTTTACCTGATGTCATAGTAGTTAAGGTCACTACACACACACACACACACACACACACACACACACATATACACACACACACACACACACACGTCCTCTTTGTTCATGAATACTATGTTTGCAAGCACATGTCTGCAGTCTAAAGTCAATATCTGTCAGATCACACAAGTACTTTTTTTATTACACTTGGGATTCTTTCACTCTCTCTGTGTCTCACACACACACACACACACACACACACACACATACACACACACTGTACTTCGACTAAATGTGCAAAGTAAATACATGGATTTGGAGCCTTAAATAATGTGAAGTCTGCAACATGGCTGCCGCCAGAAGGAAACATGAAGTCACACACTTCCCCAACACTCGACCTCCCAGAACGCCCCATTAATACTGAATCCAAATGTAATACAAACCCAAAGCACCGTTACAGCCGTCTTCTGTGTACCCTCATGTCTAAGGGAATCCGGAGGTCATGAGTTCCAGTCCCAAACCACATCAAGCTGCATAACCCTGGGCCCCTAAGTGAGGCCCTTAACTCCCATACGAATGAAGTAAATGGAGGTCGCTCTGGATAAGGGCGTCTGCCAAATGCCATAAATGCAAACCGAGACACAATTCCATATGAATATGCCAACAAAATTCAATGAAACGAAGAACATTAATGAAATCGCTGATTAATACGACGCATCGTAATCGTGTTATACGCTTTTGCAGACATGTTCTTCATCGCTCACTGTTTCACATTCGGTCCCCATTTTTTTAAAGCTATAAAAACTCTTCTTCACTCTTCTCTGGGAAGATGTTCCACTAGATTTTGTGGAAATTTGTGCTCATTCACCTGGGTGGGTGTTAGTAAAGAAGAAGTGCTGATGAAGGTGAGGTGAGGAGGCCTGGGGTTCCTGCTCTGGTAGGTCACTTAAGAGCTTCCACTGAATGCCATAGAAAGCAGATCTTCATGAAGCTGGCTTTGTGCACAGGGGCATTGTGATGCTGGGACAAGTTTGGGTCTTCTGGTTTAAGTGAAAGGAAAATTCCATGCTCCCACTTCCAAAGAACATCCTATAAGTTTGTGTGAATTGTGGAAGAACCACAAATGGCTGAAAAAAAAAAGTCAGGTGTCCCAATACTTCTGTCCGAATATTGTCTGATCTGCGCACTGAAACATATGTAGATATGACACACTGTGGATTAGAATTATTTAAAGTATTACATGACCGTAATCTGGACCACGAGACCATTCAAACCATTTGCATGGAACCCTGGTTTTATGAGTTATCGTGAAAACCGCATGCATTTTCGGTCTAAACTCTAAACACAGCAGCAAAGAGAAAATCTTGTTTAACGGACATTTACAGGTCATCGAGAGCTAAATCCTTTCTTCACGCATACGTCCGAGAAAAAAAAAGAAACCAAGGACGCTGATCAGTAATTGTACCACACTGCACAGGAACAACAGCTTGTAAGGCTATTGACTACAAATTCAGTCTCCAAAGTCAATAGGCTTCTGAAGAGGCAAATAAAACGTTTCCTTCTCCATCACGTGCACCATGAACACTTTTGACAACAAGACCTTCAACCAACAGACACAAGAGTCCAGTCTCCATCCTCAGAAGGAGTCTTCGAGGCATTAGAAAAAGGAGGATGAACCAATGTCTCAATGTCATACCAAGTACATGACTAAAACATATCAGCTTTTAGAAACCAAGAGCAGAAACATTATCGGTCTCGCTATACAGCACATTCATATATATACATTTCTAACTGAAAAAAAAAAACAGCTTAGCCTTGAGCACTGTGGAAGGAACCGCATGAGAAAATGACCGAATGGAGGAAACCTACAAAAGAAAATAATGTGGAACACATGCACTAAAAAACCCGAATGGGTTCATCCAAGTGCAAAACTGAAGAATTTACTTTTAAATTATAAAAAACCTTACACAAAAAAAAGCCTAATTTAAGCATATTCGCTTTACTGCAGTATCTGGCATCCTAGCACTGTTTGAACATGAAACAATGTATAATCCAACATTCTGGCCAATCAGGAGAGGGACTGCGCATGTGGGACGTTTTGGAGACAAGGTGAGGGAGGTTAGATTGGACATGTGCAGAGGAGGGACATGGGGTATATCAGCAGAAGAATGCTGAAGATGGAGAAACCAGGAAGGAGGATAAAGAGGAAGAAGATAAAAAGAGAAGGTTTATGGATGTGGTGAGGAAAGACATGCAGGTGGTTGGGCTAAAAGAGGAGGATGTAGAGGACAGAGGGGTATGGAGACGGATGATCCGCTGTGGCGCCCCCTAATGGGAGAAGTAGTAGTTCTGGCCAATCAGGGTTATCTTACAGTGTAATAACACTAGGATTCCTCCGTCTCCTGCAAAGCTACAGGTCATGGGGGTTTGCTAATAAGGATAAATAATATGCTATGACCTTCACTGGAACCAGATCTCAACCCACATGAACACCTTTAGGATCTTTTGGAGAGACATCGACAAATCGACAAATCATAGACACGGTAGTCGATAACGTTTTAGCGGAAACCCGGAGAGCGTCAAAACCGCTGTGCCTGCGAAACGTACAAATCGGTGCAAATGTTGCGAAGCGCTGACAATCGACCAATCAGGTTCGAGAATTCAATTCGCAGAGTTTTGTTGCGGATTTCCACCACAAGATAAAAATTCTGGGCATGACCGACCGTAGGCGATGTTCAAGAGCGTCTAAACGCACTTTTTGTCATAAACCGAGCAAATCGAGGCGTGAATTCTGTAGGAATTTAAGCTTTTCAGAAAGTTCAACATCTACACAGAGTCTGCAGACGCTACCGAGGCGGTGCACAAACACGCCAAAGTAACAGAGTTAACGATCGAACATACAAAGAGCAGAGAAGACGGAAAGCTCATTAATACGGATATACACACAATGTCACAGCCGACAGCCTCCAGGCTGTACAGTCCAATCTAACAGAGAGGCCCGAAGACGCAAAGGAAAAAAAATGCGCTCATGAATTTTAACCGGGACGAGAAAACGCTGCAATTGTAATGCAAATGAGGCCTATGATTTGTTATCATAAACATGGCTATGCAAGAGCAACCGTAAAGCTTTATCGGTGAAAGAGTTCATTTAATTAAAGCTTGGACTCTCGGCGGCAGTTAGAGCTGCTGCGCGTCTGCATGCTGCTCACGCTCTGGGAGATTATTGTAAATACAGCCATTGTGAAGGAGTGCACTTCAAGGAAGAGAAAACAAATATTTGGTCCCACCAGCGCCCGAGACGAGGTATGATGAGCTCCATTTTAATGCAGCGTCTGCCAGCGGAATGGCTTTCCGCAGGGTCGTATCTGCATTCTGGGCTCTGTGAATCATTTCTTGTTGTTGTTGTTATTGTTGCTGTTGTAATGTTTTCAGCTGTAAATCGAGAGCTTGAAATAACACAAATGGGAAACAGCTCCAATTACAACCGCTGTGAGCAACTGGGAATTTTTTCCGATAGACGTTTTTCAGCCGAGGGAAGCAACATGCACTTGTTTGTATGCAAATGCGATGACCCGTGTGTTCCCCTGTGATATATCAGAGTTAATATCAGTAGAAATGGCTTAGGTGTAAAAAAAAAAAAAAAAAAAAAAAAGGAAGGAAGGAAGGAGGGAAAAAAAAAGGTTGCCTTAAAGGGGAAGTCCCTCCTGATACACGTTAAATATGGATATATTTGTACACATAATGCTGACGTCACAGAGGGATATCGGTGGTTCTGGCGCTCCTTCGATGCCATTTAATATATATTAAAAAAAATAAAAAATCAATTGCTTTAAGATATGCAGATAAACACAAAATGTGACTTATTTTGCGTTACGTCAAGTGAATGAGAAACAGATCAAACGTCGTGCAAGTTACAGCGGATTCTTTTAGCAGGTCTATTAGCATGAAAGTCTGATAAGCAGACGGCTAGACAGAAAACTGCGGCACGTTGCTGTCTTTAACTAAAGCGAGCGAGGGCTAAATCAGGTGTTAATTATAACGATTAACATGCAGGTGGATTTCTCCTTTGAGGAGCCGGAGCGTTCGGCGTGCAACACAAATTGATTTCATGTGTTTGATTTTAAAGCTAATAATTAGCTTTCGCTGGACGCTTAAATAAACCTCGCTGGTATTGATGGAAATGTTCGAAAAAGCTCAGGAGCAGCAGAGAATCACAATCACACTGATTGTGCGTCTTCTGTATACGCGGCCTTTCGCCTAATTCGCCTTTCGCCCCCCCACCCCCTTTACTCTTAATCAATGAGAAGGCATCCAGTATATTAGCGCTGTCTGGAAGTTGGAATTTCAAACAGACGTGGGGCTGGGAACCCGAAGCGTTCTTCAGATGTCTCAGCAGGAAGAGACGCTTTGCTTTGACAATGATTACCTTAAAGGCTCTTACAGCTAATTGGAGAAAGTGGAGCGAAGTCTCAAGGAATCGTCCGCTTTTTTCATGCAATTTAGAGGAAACCTGAGGACGACGTCGGGCTCGATGCGCCGCCGGGAATCAGGTGTCAAAGTTCAAACCAAGACGCACATGCAGAACGCAGACAGACGTGTTTTGCATTCGAAGAAATCCTTCGGTGGCGTTTGGCAAAGTGGCGGCGCAGATTTGCGTCTATATTACGCCTGGATTTGCCGAATCCAGGGAAAACACCACCGTCCGACAGTGTTTCCCTTTAAAGTAGACAAAATGTTCAAATGATCGTTTGGCTCGAGGCCAGAAAAGGAGAGCTGCTGTGTAAAGCTGAAGGCTTTGATCTTAAGTGAATTTAGGCAGGGCAATGCAATTTCACAATCCAAGTACACCAGCTGTTTAAAGTTAAACTTCCAAGGTAACCATGGCGCCGTGCGCCTGCAATACAGACGATAACATGTGGAATAAGTTTGGATGCGTTCCTCCAAACATCCCTGCTCCATCACCCCCCCTTTACCCCCCCACCCCCAACTTTTAGTGAGCGCCATCGCTAAGACATTATTTATATCAGGTAAACAGGATACAGGTCACTGATAAAACAATATATACAGCCCAAAAAAACTCCTCCTGGATTGTGAGAGTCAGTAACCCTTTATTACGCTAATTTAAATCAGTTAGGAGTTATTAAAAAAGCCCATGTTAATTACCCACCAACATGATTATATTTACGAAAGTAACTGTGTCTTGGCCCGAAATACGTATTCATGCACGTCAATCAGAGGAGCAGCAGGAAAAACAAGTATCTATTACCTAATTATGGGCAGTTAGTTCATTTGTGAGGATTCCTTTTTTTTTTGTTTTATATCTTTTTTTTGTTTTTTTTGCATGGCCGCAGTCGATGTGAAATTAGACATTTTTGTGGTCTGTCATTATAATCTAAAATACACTGTGCAATGCAAAGCAGACAGACTGCAATAACATAAATATGCGGCTTGGAAAAGCAGGTAGGGTTGGCCAAGGAAAACTGAAAAAAAAAGACAGTAAAAGAATCCAAAGAAAATCTAAAAATCGGTTTCTCGTGGAAAACGAGGATCCGTTCGGCCAATCGCAGCGTCGATCCGTGGGTCTACGGGAATAACACGGCGCTTTGGAATAAAAAAGGGTGCTGAAATCTTTTACGATCGAAGGGTTCGAAGGAAAACGATTGTGTGTGTGTGTGTGTGTGTGTGTGTGCATTAGCGAGGTAGTGTGCGTGCTGTGTGGTAAAGTCATACCTGCTAAAGAAGTAAATAATGATAATACACATGTAATGATATGGAAAAAAATTTGGTTGTTTATCATACGGGCGAGAGGCGAATCCAGACTATAAATAGTGCTTTCTGAAAACACAAAATAGGCCTGTGTGTGTGTGTGTGTGTGTGTGTGTGTGTGTGTGTGTGTGTGTGTGTGTAGGAGTAATACTAAGGTTCTCTACAGGCACTGCCTGTCCCATATGTAGGCAGGAGTGATAAATGTGTGCTGGTGATCAGGATCCTCATTAAATAAAATGTAAATGAGTGCTGGAGAAAGAGGAGGAGGAGGAGGTGGGAATGAAAAGGGGGAGGAAGAGTAGTAGTAGTAGGAGGAGGAGGAGGAGGAGGGAGATGTTGGTGGTGGTGGTGGTGGTGGTGGTGGTAGTGAATAAAACAGTGCTGCCAGCATGGTGGGGATCTAATGAAAATGGCTGGTCATAAAGCAGCACCAGTGACAGTGCTCCAGGCCACGGCGGCATGCCTGGGGTGAGCTTCAAAATGAAGCACCCAGAAAATGAGAGCCGGGGCGCAAGCGGAGAGAAGAAAATGGATGGCGGATACGCTCGCCAGCGCCGCAGAAACTAGCAGGAGGGATCTTCCAGGCAAGCAAAACAGCTTAAAGCAGCTGAATGTAACACAGGAGAAAATTAATAACGGCAAAAAAAAAAAAAAAAAACCCACACGGAGAAGGAAAGTTGGGAGGGGGGAAGAGAAAGAAGAGGAAGAAGAATAAAGGAGACATCCCACACACCAGACAGCCATTATGCTGGAAAAAAAAAAAAAGAAAGAAGGAAGAAGCCTGGTTTTTGTTAAGATTATTAAAACAAAGAGAAATATACAGAATTGGGCTGATTTATCGCACTGGTTGAAAACTGTTTGTGTTTCCCTGCTGCTGGAATGCAGGACCTGAGCCTTGTCCAGGCGTATGTGCACGTCACCCCGGCCGAGCGTGTACACGCGTTAGAACGAGAGGTCAGAAGATCTCAAGGAAGAATTCTGATCGTGTGCACACGAGGAGAACAGTTACGCCGAATTCCTGTACAGTTGGAACTGAAATCTGTTAGAACATCAACACATTCTGACCAATCAGAATCCAGAATCTATGCATAAATGTTTTATTTATTTATTTCTAGATCTGTGGTTCTACCTCCAACTGTTACCACTAATTTGGAAGCACGCGATTGGATCCTACGTCTTTGGATGTGGAGCATGAAATGTTTCCTTCACTCCATCTAGGAGACCCAAACCTGTTTCAGCACGACACAGCCGGCTCCATGAAGATCTCCTGATGTGGAGCTCCATCCCTACTGAACATGACGAAAGCACCCTAGGCCTCCATCATCACACCTACATCAGTAACTGCACCATTGTGTCTGAAGAAATCTCACACAAATCTCCACAAAATCTAGTGAAACATCTTCCCGGAAGAGTGGAGCTTTTTTTTTTTATATAATAAATGATATGAACAATAAATGCGTGCGAAAGACTCCGTAAGATGTATTGTGTTTTTATGATTAACCTTCAACAGACACACAGAAGCTGCGACCCACAAAACTGTAACGGCAATCAGAGCTCCAAGTGATCTGGAATTAAGTTCTGCAACTGAGCACCATGGCAACAAACATCCCACTGTTTGAATTCACACACACACACACACACACAGATATGGCTGGATTAATAAACGTCTGACAGAGCACTCACAGATCTCCTTTCCATCCCAGAAATAGGGCGAAGTCAATTCCAGCCTGTGACAATCCTAACTGTGAAAAATGAGGACTCTGATTTCTTTTCCTTTTGATTCTCCCCAATTCTCCGCCAATAATTTGATGGCCTTTGTGTGTACATGTGTGTGTGTGTGTGTGTGTGTGTGTGTGTGTGTGTACATATATATCTATCTATCAGTATATATGTGTTTACATACATATATTTTAAATAATCAAGTATAATAATTATCTTTGAAAAAATCCAGTTCCAGTTATAAAAAAAAAAAAATCCTGATTCGCTTCGGTAGCGTGGGCTGAAGAGAGTCTTGACCCCTGGAGGTCAAATCCCCGAAGGGTCGGACACGCGGGACGCGAGGTCACACAGTTAGCCTCTCAGAACACACAGCGGGCTTTGAGGCCAGAGGAAATATCGGTGCTTGAAGGTCATGCTGAGACGTGTAGTGGAATGTTATGGTGCTTTGCTGTGTTTTGGGGGGGGGTTCGAAGTACCATCACAGCCTGAGCGACGGTGCCATGCTGCGTTCTCAATCGAAACATTCTGGACTCCAGATTAGGATTCCAGAAGGATTAGATTAGAGCAAAAATGTCCACTTATCTTAAGCCTGATCTGTCACTCAGGGAGAATTCATGAGCAAGTACTGCATCTTTACTTTCTGAAGGCTTTACGTAGGAGGCGGGACACAAAAATCAGTATAAATTTGTTCGCTTGGGTATAAAATAGCAGCAGCACGTTTACGTCCATCAGAAGATCCACGATCGTCTTCAACCGAATACGTCATGTATTTATATTTAATACGCACCATGATCCAATTTATATTCCATTTTCTTTAACTTTCTACAAACTAAAAGATGCATCGTTGCAAACCGCAGTATCTCTTACAGCGTACACGATACAAACGTTTACAAATACGTGCACTGTTTCAACAACCGGCTCCTCATATTCACGTCCCTCACGTGTTGTTTACACTCATCGCTACAATGAGACTCGACTCGACCTTCAGGTTTCTCTATTATTCCTTCAGAAGACTTTTCTATGAATTTTATATTAAACTGTAACAAATACCCCAAAACGACCCCCAAAATATTAAATGGAATCAAAGCCTTTTTTTATTTTTATTAAAAACTAATTTCTTTGTGCTTCAAAATTTTCTACACTGAAATATAAGATGTATTCAATTAATGTTTATGTAGTGTATTTTTTTTAACAATGGTCGCCGTCTCAAAGCAGCTTCACATAGATAAAGCGGTTATAAGGTTGCATATAAAAAGTACCTATAATTTTGTTGTCCCTGATTGAACAAGCCAGTGGTGACTGTGAGAAGGAAAAACGAGTATAAGAAGCAACCTTGAGAGGAACCAGACTCAAAAGTAGAACCTCATCCTCATCTGGGTGGCACCGAATGTCCATTCATTAGAGTGCCATTGTTTTACTATTTGATAATAAAATGATTGGGACACGACTTTTCCAGTTATATGTGTATCTTACCCAAATTGTTAGCAAAAACTTGGAGGCACGCAGTTGTAGAAGATTGTCTTTGGATGCGCTAACATGAACTTCACTTGAACTAGAAGACCCAAACCTGCTCCAGCACAGGCATTCAGTGTTGAGGATGAGGTTCTCGCTTGAGTCCGGTTCCTCTCAAGGTTTCTTCCTCATAACATGGAGTTGTTCCTTGCACACAGTCAGAACTCCATGTTATGAGGAAGAAACCATGAGAGGAACCAGACTCATACAAGAATTTCATCCTCAACACCGTTCGTTACAGATCCATCATTGCTGAGGTGCGCAGTGAAAAGCCATTGTAGTATACTGTTGATGTTAAATAAAGTCCAAATCCATCATTAATGTTCCATGGATCTTCATGCCTTTGAGGTGGAACCATCTCCACACAGAGAGGTCTCCAATTGAAGAGAACTCGATCCAGACGTAAAGCTACAGGATGAATTGTATTGGGAGGAAGATGCTTTCCATGTGTTGGAGTGGAAGATCTTTCACAATATAAAGCTCTGACCTCAACCCTATTGAAGACCCTTTGGGATGAATGTAAACGCTGACTGCACCCCCAGGCCTCCTCACATCACCTACCTGACTTTAACACTCTTGTGGCTGAATGAATCTCCACAAATCCCATGGAGACTTTGTAGATCTGATGCCCAAACAGTGTATTTTGGTAAAATAGTAAGTAGGATTGGAAAGATGAAGGTCACTGATCTTTGCAGAGTGACTGTATCTTCCATGGGTACTAAACAAAAGGAAATGCAGGAGAACAAGTCTATTACACACATCAGATTGGAAACATTCGCTGTGACTATCGTGTCCTGTATACGCTTCAGCAGGTATAGCGAGATACATGCAGGAGTAACAGTAGAGTCTCCATTAATCTGGTGTTTGGATTTGGATCCTGATTCATTTTCTGTAGCGAATTGAACAATCTGTCTGATGAACCGCAGCTGCGCAGATTTCTTTTATAATCAGATTCACCTGAGATTTTATTTTAGTAGCTCCAAACAATTTTCATGTCACATGGGAACGGGTTTTGAGTCACAACTGGACCGAAAGTCACCCAGCGGACTTCCACATCTGGCGCAGATACAATCAGAATTACATAATGAAAAATTTGCAGAAAGCAGACATGACATCAGAAAGCATGTTGCTCCGAAGCCAAAACGTCTGCAGGCGGCGTGAATCATCTCTGCCTTTTTCTGTCCGTCTGTGAACTCGCTTTTCCTTGCGTTTTATTTTTTATTTTTTTTCACAGGTAAGCACTTTCAAAGACACGGCAAGCGCACGTCGATTTTGCGATTTATTTATTTTCCGAAAAAAAAAAATCCTCCTTTGAGATTTTCTTTTCAGCTCTTTCTGATTTCTCTCTCTCTCTCTCTCTCTCTCTCTCTCTCTTTATCGTTCCTAAGAAGCGAGAGTTGCCCTTTGAGATTTTAATAGGAAAATAATACTATAAGCAGTGGGTCTGATTTCCAGCCCCGTACTTAATTTCCTTCAAAACAGAACCGAACACCAGAAAACGGACCGGAAACTGCGCTCCTCGAACGCCGCCCTTCTTCTCAATTCACAACGTATTTCCCAAAACTCCGATGTAATAAAACAGCAGACTGATCCGCATAATGAATAGCGGCCGCTTTACCGCCACTTCCTGATGGATTTTTCATGGTTCAGCAATAATTTTGCAAAAAAAAACTCCACACCTGCAAGTTTACTCCAATTACTTCCGCTGAATTCTTTCTGCGAATGTGTGCGAATAAACACTTATGTATTTATTTATTTGCCGTTGAGGCACAACTGCACATCCACAGAGAGATTATCCAATACTTAAGGCTGATTTCTGAGGAAGCCTTATGGGCTGTGTGAATGTGAAGCTTTGAAAAGAACAAAGCATTAAAATAAAGTTCTCTGTCTGAAATTGGAAAATGAAAGAAGAAGAAAAAGAATTACGTTTCCTTTTTTTTTTCTTTTTTCTCTTTTTTCTTTTTCCCGAAAAGTAGCGTATTACCTTCACCCCCGAAGTGGCGAAGATGAACGAGCAACAGACAGAATAACTGGCGGCCATGTTTCTGAAGAAAGTTTATTGTTTTGTGGGTTCGGTTGAGAGAAAATGCCCCGTTTTATGGAAATTGTTTGTTAAAGTACGGAGGAATAAATTGGAATAACGATCCTTGGCGTTTTAACTTCTCGCTTCTTGTCAAAAAGTACAAATTAAATGATACAAGACGAATGCGGTGAATGTGGAATCCCATATTTACCATCCCATAATATAATCTTTTATTTAGCCTATCGTCTAAAAGTCAGTAAATAAATACTTTTCAATTACAGCCTACTTTTAAATATATACGTTTGTGGACACCTGACCATCTAAACATCTCATTCCACATTTAGTCTCCATTTGTTGTTCTAAGAATCTCCTTTTTTCTAGATTTTGAGAAGATTCTTTCAGCTAAAAGCGTGTGAGTAAAGTCAGGTCCTAATATGTGTGAGAAAGAGTTGAGGTCAAGAGCTCTACAGCAGGAACCAACCCATGTGAAGCTTTCGGGAACCAAACCAAGAATGGCTGGAAAAGTCATGTGTCCCAATACTTTTTGCCCATATTGTCCTTTTGAAGCCAAGAAATCTTTACATACAAAGGGTGCCAATATTTCTGGACATGGCAACCAGTTGCCATTTTTTGTGATTTTAATCTTGAAATGAGAATCTTTTAGATGTGCCCAGAATTATTGGCACCCTTGGTAACGTTTGCAAAAGAAATCACTGACAATGGAAAGGAAATCTGACCATTGTTTCTTCTTCTCTTTCATTCTTGAAGAAGACATTAAGAAGTGGATTTGGTCCAATCAGGATGCCAGTTGACACACACACACACACACACACACACACACACACACACCACATAGGTTTAAAGCAAAAGCATAAACCCATAAAAACTCTAGTGTTCGTCTTGTTGCCTCTCATTGTTTCTCATCCTGCTTTGATAAACACGACGTGCTAATTTTTTTGGAACGACTGTAGATCCGATTCAAGATGCAGTGAATCATCTTACACATTTATAATCAGGGACGAAGCACTGGGTTCACCCTCTCTGCTGTGTGACAAGAGTAATTGGTCTGTGCCATCTATTCGGAGAGTGTCACTGAAGGAGAAATTGACCAGCGACCCTCATGTTTCACCAGAACACTATAGCGGCAGGACCTATCTATTTTCCATCACGCTACCTGGCTCCAGGTTCCTCCCGTACATCATCAGTCATTTAAAGCAATTAACCACTTCCCAGCAGAAATTGTAAGGTATCGCTGAGCAAGACGGAGAGGGCGATTCAGAGGACCATTTTCTTCAAAATCCTATTAGAAAAGGTGTGTGTGTGGGGGGGGGGAGAAATAAATAAATAAATAAATAAATAAATAAGAAAGCACATCAGATTAGCCACTCATGGCTTATTTCCATCGGTCTTGAAAATGACCTTCTG
The DNA here is from genome assembly GCA_024362625.1 of Silurus asotus. NCBI lineage: Eukaryota > Metazoa > Chordata > Actinopteri > Siluriformes > Siluridae > Silurus > Silurus asotus. The sequence continues at coordinate 991,809 of MU551652.1, forward strand.
GAGAACTTTGTCATTATCTTCCTGTTAGGACCAGCATCAGTTTTTTGAGAGTCGTATATCAGAATAGACTGTACAAACATTCATTGATGCATTAATGTTAATCGTATAGTCACTCTTTACCCCCGTGGTGAGCAGAAAAGCATCTCAGAAACCGAGTGTTGATCAGAATCTGTATGATTGTATTGTGCTGTCACATGACCCTCTGACTGGATAAATGACTGTCATTTCTGTCACCTCAAACAGCAGAGTGTTGAGAAGATCTGGCCTCTTCTCCAGAGAGTGTTTCTGGATTGACAGCACTGTGACCCTTATGTACAGAAGCAAGAATTTACAATGAACAGGGAATTTCCTTTTCCTCTAATTATGTTTTTTCCATCCTCAAAAAAAAAAAAACAATGTCTGATATCTACCTCCCTAATAAAACATTCCCTGATTCAGCAGTTTTGTGTATCGAACTTCAAACATATGTTTATATTCTCATTATTCCTTTAATTTCCTCTTTTTTGTTTAATATTTAAGAATTTAATTGTACAAACTGTCATATGAGAAATAAAACTTGAAACTCTCTGTATAAAACATCAGTACCAAAAGTATTGGGACACTTGACTTCTCCAGCCATATATGGATCTTCACCAAACAGTTGCCACAAACTCGGAGGCACACAATCGTATATGACGTCTCTGGAAACGCTAGCATTGAATTTCACCTTCACTTGGTTCGAAGAGACCTAAACCTGTTCCTGCATGGAATTCCTCCCTGTGCACAAATCCAGCTCCATAAAGATCTGCTTTGGAATATAGGATCTCCTGCTAATAGAGCTCCAGATGTTTTGAACACCTTTGGTATGCGATATGAGATGATTCGTGATTATTAATCACAACATAATTGTTAATACGGTGGTGTTTAGAAGCTGTAAGAAGATGTTTGCTTGCTGCTAATGGAGGGAGTCTCCAGTGGAAAAGGCTGTTGAGGAAATGTTATATATGTTATAGATACTATAATGGAAATGACAACAGGATCTAATTTTTTCATGGACATTCCATAACACTGCTGTGGGATAAGAGGAATAAAATACACTCCAAGGGAATGATGTCAGTGGAAACTTCATCTTCATCAGTGGGATGTTATAGTATATAGATATTTATATAAATATTATATATCAGTGGTTAAGGCTGGACTTTGAATCAGAATGCTACAAGTTCAAATCCCACCACCACCACCAAGCTTCCACTGCTGGGCCCTTGAGCAAGGCCCTCAACCCTCCCTTGCTCAATTGTGTGTCACTCTGAATAAGAGCGTCACCCAAATTCCATAAACGTAAATATAAATGATCAGATCTATAAATAAAGTAAGAATTCAGCATTGAATTTTTGCCTGTTTAGAGCTACAGAGGATGAAATCACCCCTCAGAAATCCCCGCCCATTTTTCCTATTTTGATCCTGCTGCTTTACAATTTTTAGTTTGTTCGCTCCTCTCCCAGTCTACCGGCCTTCGTCCCTCAAACTCGGTGGAAAAAAGTCAATAAAACCTGAACTGCTATCTAGTTTTTTTTCTACCTTGCCGTAAAAACGTGTGATCTTCTGAGGCTCCTGTGAAGTTTCCCTGCTTAGCTGATCCTATTAAACCACGGCTTTCCGAGGACGCTAACTCGGGCTCGCATCATTCGCTCAGAATTACAGGTGGGTCTTGGCGTAGAGGCGCGCGTCCGACGACCTCAGGAAAGACGGCACGTGATGTTGAACTGCTCTGTAAGCGTTTTCAGCTTTATGTCGTTTATTACGATCGGTCTTTAAATACATTATCACCTTATATGTGAAACCGGAGCCTTTTACAGAGAGACAGACTGTATTTACCTTGTATTATACGCTATAACATTACCCAAGGGACGCCTATATATATATATATATATATATATAAATAAATATATATACATTAGCTGTATACATTAGTGGAGAGAGAGAGAGAAAGAGACAGAGTGTAAAATTACGTTACAGGGTGGAAAAAAGGAAATCAAACCAGCCATCAGGCGAGCGAACCTTTTAAAAGACCAAATAGTTTTATCAATAGCTGTTTTTATCAAAATCTGTTTCTTTCCCTCTACCTGATAGAAAAGAGCGCTTAGGATTTGCCAGATGTATGACCCCGATGAATAAGAAGGACAAGAATCAATAGGGAACAGAGCTTAAGGTGTGGTGCAGCTTTGTCATTCGGGGACATTCCAATATCTCAGCTCATTAATCTCGCAGCGGGGGAGCGCCGCGGCCGTCCCGCCTTTAATTGAAAGCTTACGACGGCGAGTTATTTAAATGACAAAACAGATACGAGAGCGCGGGTCAATTAGGAGCATGTGACTTAAATGGCAGCGTCGTCCACCATCTTCTTTTTCTCCTTCCGGTCTTCTCCTGAAGGCTGGGTTCTGACCCGACCTTCGAGGCCAAAAGGGGGCTTCATTAAAAAGCTCCTCTAGTGCTAATACTTATGAATTATGGATTTCAGGCAAATGAGACCTGAAGGAACAAATCCCTCAGTGACACTGAGAAGAAAAAAAAATGCAGTCTGGCATGATCTATGCACACTAATAATACATCATAATGTATAGATCTTGTAGTTTTATATTATTCCCGAGCTCCTGGAAATCCAGATTTAGCCTAACAAGGGAGCATTCATTATACCTGAAATATGAGTCGAGTCCAAACGAGTGAAACCTCGAATCTTGTACACAGCCATAGCAATGCTGTTTTTATTTCTGATGGGCAACGTTGCAGCATAACTGCGGCTTTTATGTTAAAAATGTCTGAAAGTTAAAGCTGGAGACATAAAGGCACTGTTCTTTACGCTGTGTGGTCACGAGACAAAGGCAAAAAAGGCACAAAATGATCCCCTGCGAATGATCAAAGCCTCCATATTGCTTTCGTACTTAAGACGCAGCAATTACTCCGGGTTCCCTTCCAGGTTATTATATTGTCTGCTAAAAAAGTGATGCAAAACATAATGTCGTATCCCCACACACACACAAACACACACACACACACACACACACACACAGTTTTTTCTCCTTAGCCTCACTTCAGTGACAAATTAAAAAAAACGAAAAATATCGACCAAATGGTAACATAAGCGCCAAAAGCACTTGGGTTCACGTCCAACACCAAGACACGTCGTTCAACAACCTTCCGATTCTCGACGCATCTCTCGCTTGTGACATGCTTTAAACAAAACATTGTTCCCCGCCTTCAATTTATTATTTTATGTCTCTCGAAGCTCTCGTCCGTGTGTGTCGGCAAAGCGCACCGATCCTGCAAACCAGACATGAAAAATAGAAAAGCAATTAAATTTCATGTACTTCCAAAAACCGCTACCTCCTCCATCTAAATTCTTGTAAGGAATGAAATAACAAACCGCACAGTCCGGCGGTTAAAATGCAGCCCGGCTCCTTTATTTTTTTTTTTCACTGCACATTTTCAAATTCATTTTTTTTTTATTTCAGTCTGTGGTTTTTTTTGGATTGGAGGCTGAAGTCTAAAGTCATAGTTAGACTGTAGAATTATGTATAGACTATCTGACTGAGCCTCAAAAGGGAATCCCCTGAACTGTCCATGAGGTCTGGATCGCCTGCTTAAATCTACATTTAGTTTTATGGATTGCATTTTAAAACGAGATAAATGATAAATGAGTGCTGGAGCAGGAGCCGTTATATCATAGCAGGAGTTTAGTGAATGTGTGATACGCTGTAAGTATCCTCTCTCTGACCCTGTTATAGGCAATTCGTTAAAATTAATTGACAGCCAGAACGAGTGGAAACGCCGCTAACGAGCGAGGCAGGAATACGTCCACGTTTGGGTTCGTTAAACAAAACGCCCTGAATATAAACAAAATCGAAATGTAACTAAAAATTGAAATCGTCGTCTGTATACTACAAAATTTGATTTGCATTCTATCCATTACATCATTCGTTCCAGGTATCTGACGCAAAAACACATGACATCCATGAGCACATTGATCCTTTATTTTACACCAAAACCTACGGTCCTCATTTGTTCATCTGTTTTTCACGAGATAAGGTTTTAAATGCTTTTCTTTCTCATCGCCGGAAGTACAAGCAAAAATACAAGAAGAGGTTCAAGCTTTCTCTGGCCTCCAAGCGCTTTACGAATATTCAGCAGGACATTTCGTTAGCAGAACCAGTTTAGTGAATAAATCTCCAGAAAACTAAATGGACTGAGGACCTAAAAACATTTCTTTACCTTTTCAAGAACATTTGCTACAATAATGACACAACAATAGACATTTCAATCCAGATGAGTTTCTCCATTTACTTAAACTACAGGAAACTCAAAACCTGCTCCAGCATGACGATGCTCCTGTGCACAAAGCTGGCTCCATGAAGATCTGCTTTCCATGGGTTGGAGTGGAAGATCTCCTGATGTAGAGCGCTGAACTCAGGCTTGTTGGGATGAGTGTGAACGCTGACTGCACCTCAGAAGAACCCTCACCTTCTTACCTACATCAGTACCAGTGTCTAAATGAATCTCCACAAAACTCAACAGAATCTAGTGGAACATCTTCCCAGAAGTGTGGAGCTTATTATAGAAGAAAATAGGGACTAAATGTGAAACAGTCAGTCACACATGCTAGCGCTATCAATCTTTATCATTTAATGAGGAGGAAATCCTGAAGATTCCACTATAATCGAAAGAGTGAATGAATGAATGAAGGATGGAAAACTCACAAAAGTAAGTGCACTGGATGTTCTACATGGACCTCATGGTAAAGAATCTCTGAGGATGTGAGAATTAGAATTGTTGCTCTCCACAAAGATGCCGAGGTTGCTAAGAAGATCAGTATCACCCTGAAACTGAGTTACAGTACAATGATCAGGGTCATGAAGAGGTTTTCCGAGATGTGTTCCACAAGGAACAGACCTCGCAAGGGTCCATCAAAGAAGTTGAGACCTTGTGCTGTGCGTCAGGTGTAGAAGCTGCTTCAAAAAACAGAATCATGAGTGCTGCAGTATTGCTTTAGAAGTTGCAGAAGCAGAAGGTCCACGTGTCGGTGCTCAGACTGTCCGCTGCACACGCAACAAATCGGTTTGTTGGACTTCGTCCAAGAAAGAGCCTCTTATAAAGCTGCTCACAAGAAAACCTTTAAACAGTTTGCTGAAGAACAACCTGTCCAAGAGCATAAATTACTGGAACCATGTCCTGATGAGACTATGATAAACACGTTTGGCTCAGATGATGTCCAGCATGTGTGGTGACGCCCTGGTGAGGAGAACCAAGAAAATTGTGTCTTGCCTACAGTTAAGCATGGTGGTGGCAGCATCATGATCTGAGGCTGAATAAATGCTGCTGGTACTGAGGAGCTGCGGTTCATTGAGGGAAACATGGATTCCAACATGTACTGTGACATTCTGAAGCAGAACATGCTCTCCCCTTCCTTCAGAAACCGCAGTTTTTCAACCTAACAATCCCAAACACACCGCCAGATGAACTGCCTTCCTGAGGAAGCTGAAGGTGATGGGAGTGGCCAAGTATGTCTCCAGACCTGAACCCTATTGATCACCTGTGAGCCTTAAGCGGAAGGTGGAGAAGCTCTATGCGTCTAACATCCAGCAGCTCGGTGATGTCATTATGGAGGAGTGGAAGAGGATCCCAGCAACAACCTGTGCATCTCTGGTAAATTCCATCCCCAGGAGGATTAAGGCAGTGCAGAAGAACGACAGTTATTTAGACAATAATGTCTGTACAGCTAATGGCTGTAACTGTACTGCTATAGAAGCTGCACGTTGACTACGCATTTCTATAGTATCTATTTCTTGTCCCTTGAGAAGTTTCTAAAATGCTTGCTGAAATGTGAGGGGTGCAATTACTTTTGTGACATACTGTATATATACACAACTCCAACTGACTGTAAAAGACTGCAGAAAGGGCAATTACTCATAATCACACACTCTGGTGCTCGTGATATTTCTCACTCTGCGTGTTTGTAATGTTTTAATGATTTATAATCACACTCTCGGTGTCACAAACATGAGGATGGGTTGGTTTTTTGAGTCTCAAGCTGAACCCGGACTGAACCCGGGCCAGACCCGGGTCGAACCCAGACTAAACCCGGACTGAACCCTGACTGAACCCGGGTCGAACCCAGACTGAACCCGGACTGAACCCGTTCGAGTCGAGACGCTACTGTGTGGCACAAAGTTCCCTCCTGAGGCCTGAGAAAGAGCAGCATCGCTCGCTGGGATCTCGGCGAAAACATCTGTCAGGCAGATTCTCGTTCACTCGGCCCACATGCAGCCCTGCGATTTACATTACACACGTATGGGGGGGGGGGGGGGGGGGGGGGGGCGGACCCTGTGGATACGCATCACACGCAAATGGAAAACAAACCGCGTGTCCGTGCGAGGCTCGGCCGGTGTGACCTGTGTGTGGTGGGGAGGCTCTGGATTTAAGCAGGTCAACCGCTGGGAGCGTTTCGGCAGGAACACGCGGTACGAGCGTGCTGGAGGTCCTCTGTGTAGCGTGGGCAAATGTGCTCGAGTTTGCAGTGCATGCCGATGCCCTTCATTTGTCCTACAGCCACACACACTCACACACACTCACACACACATATATTTATATATATATATATACATTGCATTAACTCCTGCTTCGGATATCTTACAACATATGACATGATGAATTTTTTTTCTGCCTTTAAGATGATGTATTTCTGCGTCCAAAAGAATCGAGGAAACAGACTGTAAAATCTTCCACGACTGCAGAACTCACTTCTCAACATTATAGATAAACCAGATGGATTTCTGTTTGGGAGTTTTTTGCCATGTGTGTGTGTGTGTGTGTGTGTGTGTGTGTGTGTGTGTGTTCTACAAGTATGGAATTTGCTCCAGTTATAATGGTGCAAAACATTTTCCGGTGATTGTCTGTAGTTCTGAGCTAAAAGCAAAAGCATTGCAAGAAAAACCGCACACACACACACACACACACACACACACACGCGCACACACACACACACACACACAGAGTCCGGCCAAGTCAAGTTCAGAGCTAAATCAGTGCATCTTTCCCAATCAGTACCATGAATCTGGATCCATGTAGTTTAACTGAATAAATCTCGATGTAAAAACAGTGAATATTTTTGTTGTTTTGTTTAAAAAAAAAAACGTGAATTCAAGAGCGCATGTGAAATAAACATATAAATGGTAATGATATTGATTGCAGGCTATGGACTTAAGGAAGTAGATGAGCCTTGACCGTTATTTTCATAAAAAATAATAAGGACCTGTAATTGCCGGAATGCCAATATTAATTTATCTTTCAAAAATCCATAACGCTATTAAGGGTATAATTAAAAAGATCAGTTACGATGCCAAAGAAAATTGTATTTTTGCACAAGCGACTGTGAAACTTAATTCATGTTTGCTTTGCACCAACGTCTTCAACACAAACATTAACTTTGAAATATTAATCCAATTTCTCTTATTGATAAAAATTCAACGCACAAGCAAAAAGCCATGCTTCATACATACATGCATCATTACACACTTCTGCAATTATGCAGGTTCATTACCTTCCCGAGAGCATTAACACGGCTGAGAAAGACAAAGGACACAACAAAACAGATCTAATAGCACCCGGGCTTGGCCAGGGGGCTGAATCCGGAGCGTCTTCATCTACTGTCATTGCTTCCATATTGATCTAATAAGACTAATAGGTCTGTTTCTCGATGTATACAGTACGTGTGAGATATGATCCGGAACATTTTATATATATATATGATTTTAAAAATGTAACCCTAAATAACATCCTATCTCCTTCCTTTCTCTTTCCTGGTTAAAAAAAAACGTTAGAGAGATATTAACCGTGCTGTCGCCCATCATCACATCTGAACATTTTGATCCACGGCTTATTTCAGTCCTGGATATTAAACAATTTTGCCGGGCCTTTAATGGGATTTGAGTCCCTGGGGTTGAGCTTCGCAGAGATGGCCGCTTCTTTACATTACGCAGTCAGGTATGACACTCGCCGCTCGCATCCCTTCCCTTTCGGCCCGCCGGGATAAATAATAAATGAAAGTGATATTTGAGTCTTCAAATCATCCGAAAGGGTCGGAAGCCCTTCCTCCCTCCTGAAGTTTGCAGCCTCGCCATGTGAAAGGTTAGCCATTCGGACCTGCGCCGCGGTTTGGGAGTTTAGTTTATAAACTTCTCACCGGGAAGCCATTCAGAGTTTTTTTTTTCTTTCATGGACGGTGGATGTCCTTGTCTTTCTCTCGAGGGGACACGGCTGAAGTCTAACGTGCAAAGGAAAAGTCGGTACACAAAATGTACAAAGTTTGTGGAAACCTGACTATAAGATTGATATGTGCTAAGATCCCATTCCATGAGCTTAAATCTTATGAGGAGATGTTCCACTAGATTTGTTTGTGGAGATTTGTGTAAGACTCATTCAGCCATAAGTGTGTGAGTAAAGTCAGGTACTGATGTAGGTGAGAAGGTGAGGAGGCTTATGGGGGGGTGCTGTCAGCCTTCACATTCATCCCAAAAAGTGTCCAATAGCTCTAGAGCGGGAGATCTTCCACTTAAACCCATGGAGAGTACATCTTCATGGAGGTGGCTTCTTCAAACTGGAGCCAATCCAGGAGTCTCAAAAAATGGAGATGAAGTAGAATTTTTTACAATCAGCAATTTACAGTACCATAATGTACAGGGTGGGCCATGGAAAACGTGCGCCTTGGCATTTGCTGTAATTCGTTGTGGAATTTGCTGTAGTATGTTGTGTAAATCAAAACAATTCACTTGCTTGTTGATCTCGTCATATTATTGCTGGAGATGGGCTTCTTTTTTGTGGCCCACCCTGTATAAACTATTTGGCAGAAAGCGCATGGATGAGCGCCGGTTTCGAGTGGAGGGCGGAGCATACGGTTCTACGATCGCAATTGTCATCGTAAGTTTAAAAATTAACCATCGCAACTCAGGGGTCATCCCTAAATCAAAATGTTTCGAGACTAGTTTTGTAACACACCAATAAATGGCATCACAAAGCTGCACGCAGAGTCACAGGGAGCACCGACCCCCAGTAATCAGTGTGCCAAAAGATCGTGTGTAAGGCCTTCATCCTGAAGATGAAGATACAGCTCAAAGGTCACTGTTTTGACACCGGTGCAGAAAATCCAGCGCAAATTGCAGATGAAAAATCTAAATAGATATAAATATGTAGGCAGTAAGCAGATAAGAATATCTCAGATTTGGACAGCGATTGGACACAAAGAATTTGGACAATAAGGGCAGATATCTTGCACAGAGTGTGAAGCTGGAGCAGCCCCGTTTTGCCCAACAAACTTATGTTTATTTGACTAATTAAATAAAAATATGAAAGATAAGAAATGGCTGGTGTCTGGTATTGGAATTGAGACGTTTTTAGGCGGAGGACACGCTTTACGACTCCATGAAACTTTATAAATTCCATCTCATCTTAAGACCTAATAATTAAATTCATACAACCACCTTCATGTCAAAGATTCTGATTTATCCAGTCAATCCAAACCTCTACTCTTCTCTGACGGTTAAATATTTGCGTACGGGACACGCTGGCGTTGTTAGAAACACTTGATCGACGTGCTGTCTCGCTGAACCGCGTCAGCTTCTTTTTCCCGTTCTTTTTTCCGTCGCTGTCTTTGCAGCATGGGCTATTTTGGGAGAAATATTATTAGCTAAGGTCAGCTAATTATTTGTACATTTAATTAAGCTCGCTCGTGTAGTTACTCTGAGCACGGAGCGCGCGATTGAGTTGAGTGACCTTGTTTAACCCGTTTCGTCATTTGGCTTCGGACCGAGGAGATTAGTATCTGCGGGTGGAACAACAGACGATCTATCAGCTGCCGTACGGGAATGATTTAAAACAGACCGGATAATGGTGAGCTCTTATCATACAGTAGAAAGCTTTGGGAAAGGAAAAGATCACTGTTCATTTTTTTTTTTTTTTTTTTTTCTGAATAAGTTTTGAAACTATTAACAGAGAAACTTTGATTCTCTGGGATCTCCAGCACACACACACACACACACACACACACACACACACACACACACACACACACACACACACACAGTGTGTTCGGGATACCCTGAGTGGTTAAAAAGACTTTCTTGAAAGTCTAAGGGAGGGTGCAGGAGGTCTAACTTGCGCCCATGGTGAATTACAGGCTCAAGCTCTCTAAGTTGCATGGAAAACCCAGTTTATATTCCCACAGATGTCTAACAAGCAGAGGATATGGTGCGGGATTATAGACAGGGCCAGATCAATAGCCTGCTGTCTCAGAGGCATCAATATAGATTATGAATCACAGCGAGGAAGTAGTGGGAGATGGCTGGTGCTGGCAGGTCTGAAGCATTTTGTGTGTGTGTGTGTGTGTGTGTGTGTGTCTGCTTTAATAGACTCTTCGTTTGAATAAACACACATTCCGAGAAAGGGATTACCACGGCGTTTGGACCCACCTTCTTTACATTACGATTCGCACCGATGGAATGTATGGGACGTCTCGAACTCACGCGAAAGCCGAGCGACGTTACAGCTCTCTTCTTCTCTCTTTCTTTCTTTTCTCGCGCCAATCGCCGAATTCACAGGCCTCAATAGGTCTCGCGTACGGTTCAACAGCACTTGACTTTCCGCGAATCAATGAGACGCCTCAAAATTCCTGACCTCAACATGCCACGCCGTGTGAAATCTCAATCTGAAAAAGTGGAATAACCACCACAGTTTAGTCTGAGAGAAAAAAAAATCTATACCATGTATGTATGTGTGTGTTTGTGTGTGTGTGTGTGTTTGGGGGGGGGCATTGGACATCTGCGCATCTGCAACGCAATCAATTACGTGTACAAGATTCCTGTTAAATATCGCGACTTGTCCACATGCCAACGAGCCGTGTTCGGTGCCGATAGACTGCGAGGTTACTTAAGCGCAAACTAAACATGACGTCTTCCTCACCCCGAGCGCCGGAGGAACGACTAGCAGCGCAGCACCAGCAGCCCTTGGCTCGTTACCTGAAAGATTGCTATTGAATACCTGTCAAAGGTTAATGGCACCAGAGGTTGCCCTGGCGTGACTTAGGAGGTGGGAATGAGGTCACTGAGAGCAGGAGTAGGAAATAAAAGGCCGTGTACGAAGCGAGCCTGAGATAAATGACATTAAAAGATTTGCTTAAATAAGTGCAGATGGGGTTGGCAGGGTTTTTCGGCGAGGGACAAAAACTCGCCGCATTATATAAACATGAGAAACATAACATGAGAGACTTTTTTTTTTCCCTTTTTAAGATCTCGAAAGCAATCAAAGACCCATGGAAAGACCTTGTAAATAAAAAGCTGAACCAAGGCCACTGAACGGAGAGATGACTTTCCGACGCAGCGGAGAAACACACACTACCTCCACAATTGTTTTTTTTAATTCTTCTTCCTGATTTCCTGTTTCTTTTTTCTTCCCTTTTTTTCTTTCTCTCCGCAGGGTTCCACTGCTGTCAAGGTCGGCGGGAACGCAGGACGCTGGAAATGATTAATCTGTCAATCTACATCAAAGCTTCCTGCTGGGTGCCCTCCCTGTAGCCTCTCCCGCTCGGCGGCGAGAATGATAGGCTGTGTATTCCCGTCCTCGCCGCTACACCTTTTCCGTGCTTCCTCTCTCCTGCTGCCTGCAACGTGATGGCAGGCTAAAATACAGCACATAAAAATTACTTGTTGGAGCCTATTTTACATCTGTGCTGCACTTTCTCGCCACACGTCCCAGAGGCAGGACCATCTCACCATATACGATGATTACTGCTATTTTCAAACCTGTGTGTTCAAAACCATCACGTTTTCTACCTGCCACCCTGTCAGACACTGCTGAGCAACAATAAACATCTGCGCCATCCACGGAGCAGGTCGTAATCTCACGAATTGATTTCAAACGAAGAATTTTTTATGGTAATGGGAATGCTAATAAAGTAGGGATGTGCGTCTCCGTAAATTAGACCTATACAAGTCGCATCTCGATGCATAGCCATCGATACGTAACAATCCGATGCGATGCGATTCTCCTCGTTACGATGAAGCGTGATACGATTTCCATTCAACACGATGCCATTCAAAAAACAAAAAGAAAAAAGATGAAAAAAACCCGAATTTCTTTTCCTGTTGTGTGTGCAGGAAGTTACAGCTCTACCTCTGCCATGTTAATCCGTGCTCTAGCTGACTCTCAGGACACGCCTCAGCCGACGTAGTGTTGCGATACCTCGTGTTCAGGTGCTGAGAGAACGAACGCGCTCGAGAAACTGTTTAGACACGAGAAATCGATCTACGTAGAAAATATCGGTCACAAATTATCGATCACTTTCTAAATAATAAAAGTAAAGCGCATCTACTGATAATTATATATAAATAAATCGGGTTTTGCCGAACCGCAAATATGTTAAAAACGTTGCAAATAAACACGAGCAAACTTTCATGCCGATGCAAATCAGTGAATCTTTCAGTCACTATAATGTACATCATTTTTTACAAAGGATGAGGGAAAAAACATGGAAAAAAACATTCCTGACATGGAAGAGAAAATTGCTCACGTGTGATACAATACATCTGATTCGGTCGACTTAATAAAAGTATATCTTCAGCAAACCAGCTGGAGTGACAGCATCGTGCCACCACGTTTACCATAAACTACACCACCAGCATCACCAGCAGCACATCAGGCAGTAAAGCAGCTCGAACTACACCAGAAGGTTTCTCAGAGACACTGGCTTTTTTTTCCGACCCTCTCTGCACTGACAGACTGTGTGACGAGAAGCTCCGTGAGTGTAGTCATTGGCCGGGCTGACAGGCCTGTATTTGTGCCTCACCAGTCTTTTGTTGCATGCCGATTCTATCTCTGAGGGAATGATAGGAACGACGCTCCACGCCGCTGATCCTAGGTTCGGGTTGCGTGGGTAATCTTCTTGTCTTTCCTCTCCTGTAGCTTTGAGCTTTACTCTGCAAACACCACCATGAATCCGTGCTTTTGTCTCCACGCGCAACCCGACACCGGATTTCTTAATTAACGTCCAGGTTCCGGACAACTAATTTATCGGAAGTACTTTTTTTTTTTTTCCCCTGTGGGTTAATTCCGTTTTTGGAAGAATGTGCAAATGTAATTACACGTCTGAGACGTCTGAGATCTCATAATTATACATGCCTGTCTACTACAATTACCTGCTACCTGTTAAATACATCTTCGGGATGATTAAAAGCAGATATTTGGCCTGGTGGATCTTAGTAGTTTGTCGCTTGGTAATGAGATATGTTCAGAGCGACTCCTGGCATACAGCTTGGTTAAAAAAAGTTACCATCAAGAATAAAACTTGACTCCTGAACCAATACAAATATTGCACTTAAAACAAGGTTGCTCACGTTACAGCGTTGTTTATTTCTGAATTCTGATTGGTCCGAGGGTTTTAATTCAATCTCCAAAACATCAGTAAATCTGTGGATCATTCAGTATGTCCATTTTAATAAGAACTTATTCTCAGAGACAGATGTGTAGTTCTGCCCCCAAATGAGTACCACCAAGATTGGACACATTATTGTATATTTTCCCTCTGTGACATGAACTAGGAGACCCAAACCTGTTCCAGCATGACAGTGCACAAAGCCAGCTTCATGAAGATCTGCTTTCCATAGTTTGGAGTGGAAGATCTCCTGCTATAGAGCTCTGACCTCAACCCTATTGAACAAGAATGTGAATGCTGACTGCACCCCAGCGCTCCTCACCTCACCTACACCAGTACCTTTATTAACACCCCTGTTAGCACAAATATCCACAAGCTCTATTGAAACATCTTCCCCAAAGCCTGGAGCTTATTAGAAAAGCAAATGGAGAAATACCAAATACTGATCTTTCAGTCAGGGGTCCATAATCTTTTACAGTGTAAATTCTCCAGTGTCAGCACTTTTTAACCGCTGTAACTCGAAGTCTAATGTTATGTTTGGAACTGAGGAGTTTACAATTTGCCTTCTTTTTTTGCTAACAAGTGACAAGTTTGCCACAAACAGATGATTAAAAAGTATTCAATAGGGATCTCCATGACTGAGGCCGATGCGATTTACATCTCGATGCGTAATCAACGATACGATACAATAAAAGATACATACGGAGCAGAAACCGATGCGCCGCGATACGATTTCCTTCATTACGATGCAGATCCCAGTTTGCATTCAATCCAGCACAATGAGATTCGACGAAAAAAATCTGATGCTCTGCAACTCAATAAGGTCCAGAAAGTCCGCTTTTATTTCTCAGGTTCAGACGGACAGCAAATCATCAATTTAATTAAATTTAACTGCTTTCTGGCTTCTAAAACATGGCCCCTTTTCACACACACGTCTTTGTATAGCTTAAATAGCTTTAAAAAGCTTAAATACAACCAGACGTTCTTTTTCTGTTGTGTGTGCAGGAAGTTGCAGCTCTACCTCTGCCATGTTAATCTGTATTCTACGTGACTCTCAGGACACGCCTCCGCCGGCGTAGTGTCGCGATACGCCGTATTCACGTGGCAGCAGCGGTGCTGAGAGATCGGACGTGCTCGAGATACTGGTTTTAGCGACCAGAAATCGATCTACGTAGAAAATATCGGTCACGAAATACTGGACACTTTGTAAATAATAAAAATTTACCTAAGCAAATATGTAAAAAAAAAAAAACACGTTTATGCTAATTATTCATAGCATGACGTGATCTTTGACTGACAGAAAGTTTGTCGTACAAAAGGAATAAAACTCTTTGAAGTGGAAACACAACCTGCGAATGCTAACGGTGTTTCCCGCTTTACGTTAGGCAGCTCCACACTACCATGAATTTGGATTCCTTCCTTACTGTGCTGAGAAGACCACTTTCTTCCTCATGGTGTTTCTCTGCACTGAGATTTATACAGATGTGTGTTCGGGTCGACTTAATCAGAGAAAACCTCTCTCTCGCATGCACTCCAAAGCAAAGGACACGCGCTAATTGTAAGCAAGCGATTCGGTTTGAGACAAATTTGAACCAAACGGGTGAAAACCGGGGACGAAATCATTAGATCTTTATTATGATCTTAATTAGACCTTATGAGATCCGATCTGTGTCAATCAGCCATGCTAAACTGGATTCCTGAATATGAAATCCCAGAGGAAAACCTGATGCTATCTGAATCAGACACACTGTGTGTGTGTGTGTGTGTGTGTGTGTGTGTGTGTGTGTGTGTGTTTCTTTCTCCACTTCTCTGTGCTCACCAGGTTCTGTTCCTGCTTTAGTGAACCAATGAAACCATAATACGTATTGATTAGCTCATTACTGTGTATTATTTACTGGCTTTGGGCTTGCACTGCGCTTTAAAGTCAGCACGTTTAGAAGTCGTTAGCGCGAGTTAGGTGGGGGGGGGGGTTGGCGGTGTTGGTGGTTGCTGCTGGTTTCCGGACCCCGGGGATCCCAGTTCGGCTGATTCAGGGGAATCTGGAGTCTGGAGAGACCTCCCCTAGCAGGATTTATAGGAAGATGGATGCAAACAGAGGCGTGAGCATGATGGAGATATGTTTACTTCCAGTAAAGCCGCTGCAGAAGGGTGCAGAGCGAGTGGAAATTAAATTCAGATTCAGACGTGAGATGGGAGGTGGGAGAGAGAGACGGTGATATATGAGGTAAAATATTTAAAGCTGGGTGAATTCAAGACATACAATAAACAGATCTAATCGTAGACCAGGGCAGTAATTTGCTTGTGTGTCAGTGCTCATGTGTGTCACAGCCTCCGCCTCTTCCCCATTACCCACCGTCCGTCTGCTTTCTCTCCTCGAGAGTGCGGTGCAATGGCCAGATAATCAGAGATCAGGCAGATAAATAGAGTTTGATTTCAGGGAACAAGGTCACGGGCCGAACGGACACAGGTCGAAGTCAGGTGTCAGAGTGAGCGATCTCTTCACCTTCTGAGAAACGAACGCTTCCGTTTCGTTCGCGTAACCTGCAGTACGTCAGACACTGCTCTTCTCAGTGATCTCTGGAGAATTCGTCCAGACGAGGTGTTTAGAATATTTTTCCGTTTCGACATCAACACGAATTAGCATCACGTAATAAGATGGCGGGGAAAAATAGGGCTGAAGATGGGGACAAGTATTAATTTGGGACTGTGCAGAAACTGACACTCCATCCTCCAGCCCTGAGGCAGTATTACTTCAGAGGCCCCTCCTCACACACACACACACACACACACACACACACACACACACACACACACACACCCGCCGTCCCTTCTTGATGGACGAAATGCTGTCTCCATAGCAATTACCTAAGTCTTTTATCAGTCATTTCAAAGGAGGAAAATTAGAGCAATTGTGTCAGGACAGTCATATGGGCAGAAATTGCACACTTACTCGGACCACTTACATCTGTGACTTTGTTCCCGTCTGATGAAGGCTATTGTTCTCTGCTGTGGCTTTCAAAGCTTGATTGGGCTTGAGCAGATGTACTGTATCCAAAAGGGAGGCATTTTGTTTCCTCCCAGAGTGGCTTTTTTTTTTTTCCTTTCTTTTTTTAAATATACATATATATTTTTTTTTTTAGACCTAATTGAATATAAATCACAGGCCTGTCCCTGTTTATACCAACAGCCTCAAAAGCATATCACAGGCATTTTTTTCCACTGGTTATAACGACCAATAGAACAAAACAACAAACCTTATATAAGTGTAGTTTTCGTATTTTTTAGTAATTGAACAGCGCGTCTTGATGATCAGACTTTCACACGTTCCACATGCAGGAGACTGATAGCGCATATCGATTGGAATTAGATGAGGAAGTTAAAAATCAGGCGAATTAAAACGAGCGGGATTTAACCGGCGAAATCGCGTAATTAGAAAAAAAGAAAAAAAGAAAAAAGAAAGTAGGAGTGTAATTGCTGAGAGAAGCTAATCCAGTTTCCCCGGGTGGATGGAGAAAGCTCTGATGATTTCCTTGCAGGGAAACGTTAAGTCAAACATTGGCTTAAACGCTAGCGATCTTCAGCTCAGGGACCTGCCAGCCTAATCTATGGCCAGTTCACTGCCCGTGATCCTATACTCTATCTGTCTTAGCATATTGATTTCAGAGCTGTCTTATTGGTTCCTAACATAATTATACCAGGAGCAGGTCTCTTAGTGCAGCTAATACTTTTACACCAAGGCATCAGGGGAGGCTTATATCCATGTCATTTATTCAGGCCGAGGACTGAGACTGTTAAAAGGGTCAATTTTAAGTTTTTTTTCTTACGGAAATTAAAGTGTTCATTAAGGACGAGCTGGAAAAAAAAAATCACAAATTGACACAAATTTTAAAGAATGCGCCATAAATGTAAAATTCTTTATTTATTATAATTTTTTTTTTTACAAAAGCAGTGCAAATGTAATAATAATAAATGAGAAAGTACAGGATGCTTTGCACTTCAGAAAAAAAAGAGAGAGCGAGATAGAGTAAGAGAGAGAGAGACCGAGCGAGAGAAAGAGAGAGAGAGAGAGAGAGGGAGAGAGAGAGAGTAAATGAGAGAGAGAGAGTGAGTGAGTGAGTGAGTGAGAGAGAGAGAGAGAGAGAGAGAGTGTAAATGAGAGAGAGAGAGAGAGAGAGAGAGAGAGAGAGAGAGAGAGAGAGAGATGGAGGGAAAGAGAGAGAAGAGAGAGAGAGAGAGAGAGAGAGAGTGAGAGAGAGAGAGAGAGAGAGAGAGAGAGAGTGAGAGAGAGAGAGAGAGAAAAAGTGAGGGAGAGAGTGAGTGAGAGAGAGAGAGAGAGAGTAAGAGAGAGTGAGAGAGAGCAAGAGAGAGAGAGAAAGAGAGAGAGTGAGTGAGTGAGAGAGAGAGAGAGAGAGGGAAAGAGTGAGTGAGAGAGAGAGTGAGAGAGAGAGAGAGAGAGAGAGAGAGAGAGAGTGAGAGAGAGAGAGAGAGAGAGAGAGAGAGAGAGTGAGTGAGTGAGTGAGTGAGTGAGTGAGAGAGAGAGAGAGTCGTGGCTCTTGTTTCGAGGTGCAACGAACTTCAATTCCCCGGTGTCTCGTTTTGCAAAATTAGCAGTTTAACAGTGCAATCATTAAAAGAGCAGCACCGATTGGCTCCTCACTGCGTATTCACATCCTGTCAAGGACACGCCGGCGTTTCCAGTGTCTCACAGGAGGTGGGGGGGGATTTTAAGCTTAATAAATAAATAACCGTATTTTATTTTCTGCACCTTAATTGTTGTCAGAATCTGACCTGAAACTGCATGCAGGTATTTTTTTGAAGTCTGGAGCAGCGACGGCTCCGGCCATTTATCAGCGTTTATTTCTTGAGCAGCCGTGCGGCACGTGTGAACGTCTGCTTCGTTTTTTGTTAATGAAAATGATGCCGTTAATGGATACAGGTACTCGGTAAATAAGGAGGCAGCCTGTAATAAAGACAAATTGCAGCATATTCACTGGTCAGCGAAAGGCAGGTGAGGAGACAAACGCCAGGAATTTGTATGACTACGTGGTTATGCAAAGTCACAGACGGGCCCAATTTAAGGGAGAGAATGAAAAATGAAGCGGGAATCAAAAATATATAACAAGCAGACAAAAAGTGAAATGGCGGACGCGGACGTGGACGTGGAGGACCGCTCATCAATTCGTCGCCTGCTCTGGAAGGTTCCCGGCGATCCATTTTTCATAACGTCAACAAAAGGAGCGAGCGGCGACGTGACACAATGACAATCTGTGGCTTTTAAAGGCAGGACTGTCAGTGCGATATCTCATTTCGGCTTTATTCATTTCTTCTCAGCAATGGGAAGTGTGAGGCGGACGCTCCTCTCTCCCTGGAGAGAGGAACAAGCTGAGGCAGCTGTGCATCCATGTGTGTGTGTGTGTGTGTGTGAAAGAGAGAAAGAAAGAAAGAGAGAGAGAGAGAGACCGAGGCATGCTCAAGACACAATCCGCCGGCCATCAGATCACACAGCAATCAGACATTCCTGCACCTTTTCACTCTTCACTCAAAAGCAGGGGGATCAGTGATCTCAAGCCAAGGCATCCCCTCAGACAGCTCAGTGTGTGTGTGTGTGTGTGTGTGTGTGTGTGTGTGTGTGTGTGTGTGTGTGTGTGTAAAGTCTTTGTGTTTTCCATACAGAATCATCATCACAGACTAGTACGTGCACCAGGTTGAAGGTTTTATCTTCATGTTTCTCCACACACACACACACACACACACACACACACACACACACACACACACACACACTAAGCAAGAACACGAATGTTGTGGACTTTAAAACTTTTGCGTGTCGAAACGTATCGGGTGAAAGAGACGAGAAGTAAAACTGCTGCTGAGGAAGATCTAATAATAAAGCATTAAAAGTTAAAAGCAACATTAGGCAAAGCGGCGTCGCAGAAAGTACAAAACACATTTCCATGCGAGCTGTTATTTGAGTGAAACCATTTATCTGTGATGATCCTACTGTAGCTCGTGGCAATCTTGAAAGCCGGCGTACATCCGTTTTAATAAAATCGCGTTGCCTCAATAGAATTTTTTTTTTAATGCGCATATTCTGACAAGGTGAGGTATTAATTCGCTCTGTACTCGACACATTTTGTAAATGACTTTCCCTTAAATCATTCGCAATGTCTAAAAGCCTGGGAAGAAATAATGATTTTTTATTAGATTACTGTTCTTTAAGATGCATTAGACAAATAGCAGGAAATAACACTCTGCGGCCCGGTAATGCAATAAACTTCCAATTATAACACTTATGTACAATAAGTGGGCTTCTACAGCAGAGCTGCACACAAATCATTACATTTCTAATGCAGGCTGGATGTGAAGGCTTTAGACAGTCTAATATGTTTATCCGTCATAAACAACAAAAATAAATAAATAAAAAAATGGCGATCGTCCCCGAAACCGTTACGGAGGGGGACGCGATATGACTGCATCAATCATCCTCGGGGGGGGGGGTGTGCTGTAAATATCCGAGGGTTATCGTCACGTCACCTCGAGCGTCTGGATCGTTTCTCTTCGCCGTGTCCACGTGCCTGCAGCGCCCTGGGAAAAACACGTTTTTTTTTTTGGCGAAAAAATGCAAAAAAAATTCAGGCCTTCTCTTTTGAGTCCTGTTGTGAGAAAAGTGAAAGAAATCTTCCAGGATGAAATGCAGTAGAAATGTTTCTTATTAACTTTTCCAAACTTGTCCTTGAGCGCACGTCCCGCTCGCTTGATAAGGAGCTACTTTTTTCTTCTTCTTCTTTACAAACGTGCAGCGCCCTGGGAAAAACACGTTTTTTTTTTTGGGCGAAAAAATGCAAAAAAAATCAGGCCTTCTCTTTTGAGTCCTGTTGTGAGAAAAGTGAAAGAAATCTTCCAGGATGAAATGCAGTAGAAATGTTTCTTATTAACTTTTCCAAACTTGTCCTTGAGCGCACGTCCCGCTCGCTTGATAAGGAGCTACTTTTTTCTTCTTCTTCTTTACAAATCTATAATGGATGAGGATTTTCACGGACGTGTACGTGTTACTCGTATTGCGTTTAGTGCAAAATTAATAGCGCTTGTGTTTTTTTGGGGTTTTTTTCAGACTTTGCCGGTCGGAATCTTTAGGTTCTTCAAACTTTAAAACTTCCATTCCAGGCCAGAAGAACATCATCATACAGAAGAAAATGTCAAAACCTGACTTTTTTTTTTTCCCATGCCACATGCCCGAGCGCAGTCTTCTTGTTTTTTTATGGGCAGCGTGTTTGTGTATCTGGTGTTTGCCAGGCTATTGGTTCATAAACACGAGTCCGGTGTTTGGCTGGAGGCTGAGCTGAGGACCTCGGCTGGTCCAACCACTATCATGCAGAACAGAGTGGCTGAATCTCCCATGAGCCTCCGCTGGGCCTTTACAAGCGTCAAAGGCTACTGTTTGGCTTCTCCAGCAGAGGGAGAGGAAAAAGGGACCAAAGATAATGAAAGTAAACATGCCGAGACCCAATAGTACACTCTTCTTTCAAATGAAGTTTTTTTTTTCCATCCTCTCTCTCTCTCTCTCTCTCTCTCTCTCTCTCTTTTTTTTTAAAGTGAAAAACATGTTATTCAGAGAAAGTCAACCTGCAGGGACCAGCTGAGAGACACAAAGGCTGGTGGATGATTGAAAACATCAAACGCTGGTGTTTTCCACCCTGCTGGTGTGGCCTCCGAGATCGCCTCTGAGCTCGAGATGCCGCATTGAACCCTAATGATATTCGAGTACCCTCTCTTTTTTTTTCTATCTTTTTTTTTTGTTTTGAGAAAACACACTGTTCATGCGGGAAATATGCCATTCAAACAACATCAGGGCTTCGACACACAGGCAACACATTTAGTATTTATTCATTTCCTTTCTTCGTGGGTTTAATAAGCTTCCCGGGGACTTGCAAAGGAAAATCACCTCCTTTTATTTATTTATTTTTTTATTTTTAACAAGGACTTGTGATGTATGTTATGCATTTCGCATAAAAGGCGGGTTGAAATTGTTTTAAGGTCGAACTCGAGCAGGATTTGGGGGGACGGTCACCTGAATATCCCGCTCACACCTTTTTATTCACTCAGGTGCTTCTTAGGAGTGTCTGCTCATCTACATTCCTGAGTTAAAAACAAAAAAATGGATGGAAAAAATAATTGTACATTATAGTTTCATTAGAAAGGCTTCAAAAAGCTTCGAAAAGAGAATTTATAATGTACATTTCCAAATATATTACAGTATATAGTATATTGTTTACAGAAACTTTTGCCACAATGGATTATTTTGAGTTTAAATAAAGAAGCTTTAAACTCTTTATAAAACATTTTAAGATCACAATCGGTATATTTTTATTTGCATGAATATAAAACAAGTCATTAATGTCCTGGAAAGCAGACTACTGCAAACGCAACACTACAGAAATAAAACAGAAGAGGGAGGACATTAGCTTTTTGGCCTTTTAGACTACTTATCTATAAAACAATCAGAAAAAAATTTAACCCAGTTTTAATCCAAAAGAAATAAAATTCCAACAAAACACCTGTGAGACTTTTGTATCTTGTTGTGTTTGGCTTTAAAAAAAGTGTTGCCTAAACTTTTTCCTGCGAAGAGAAACTTGATTGGGACTTTGGGCTGAAAGTTATACCAAACAACATTTTATTGAAATGATAATTCAATAATAATTTTGTTGTTCTGGCACAGAGGTGGTGGAATGAACTTCCCCTAGATGTCTGAACAGGCGAGACACTGCCTATCTTCAAATGACGGGTGAAGACCTTCCTCTTCCTGAAACCTGAACTAGCGTTTATTTTTTCTGTTTGTTTTATGCTTCCTGTTTTATTTTATTTCCTTAATGTTAAAAGAAAGTGTGCTATAATTCCTCCTAAAAGAGTTTTGGACTGATGGCATCCTATGTTTTTAAGCTAGAAAACCAGTGTTGATTCATTTATTGATTAAAACTTAAAGCACTTTTGTACATCGTGATGAATACAAGCGTCTGATCAATGCTGTAAATGTAAAAGTTACCATGATCAAGTGAAGAACCTTTTTACCTTTAACCATACTGTAGCTCCAGGACCTTGGTGCAACATAAACAACATAGTGCTACACCACACTACACACTGTAGAGCTACACCACACAACACTCTGTAGAGCTACATCACACTACACACTGTAGAGCTACATCACACTACACATTGTAGAGCTACAGCACACTAAACATTGTAGAGCTACAATACACTGTAGAGCTACAGTACACTACACACTGTCGAGCTACATCACACTACACACTGTAGAGCTATACCACACAACACTCTGTAGAGCTACATCACACTACACACTGTAGAGCTACATCACACTACACACTGTAGAGCTACAGCACACGACACACTGTAGAGCTAGATCACACTACACACTGTAGAGCTACATCACACTACACACTGTAGAGCTACAGCACACTACACACTGTAGAGCTACAGCACACGACACACTGTAGAGCTACAGCACACAACACACTGTAGAGCTACATCACACAACACACTGTAGAGCTACATCACACTACACACTGTAGAGCTACATCACACTACACACTGTAGAGCTACATCACACGGCACACTGTAGAGCTACAGCACAGGACACACTGTAGAGCTACAGCACACGACACACTGTAGAGCTACATCACACGACACACTGTAGAGCTACATCACACGCCACACTGTAGAGCTACAGCACACGACACACTGTAGAGCTACAGCACAGGACACACTGTAGAGCTACAGCACACTAAACACTGTAGAGCTACATTACACTACACACTGTAGAGCTACAGCACACTACACACTGTAGAGCTACAGCACACAACACACTTTAGAGCTACATCACACTACACACTGTAAAGCTACAGCACACTACACACTGTAGAGCTACAGCACACAACACACTGTAGAGCTACATCACACTACACATTGTAGAGCTACAGCACACGCCACACTGTAGAGCTACATCACACGCTACACTGTAGAGCTACATCACACTACACATTGTAGAGCTACAGCACACGACACACTGTAGAGCTACAGCACACAACACTCTGTAGAGCTACATCACACTACACACTGTAGAGCTACATCACACTACACACTGTAGAGCTACATCACACAACACACTGTAGAGCTACAGCACACGACACACTGTAGAGCTACAGCACACGACACACTGTAGAGCTACATCACACGACACACTGTAGAGCTACAGCACACGACACACTGTAGAGCTACAGCACACGCCACACTGTAGAGCTACATCACACGACACACTGTAGAGCTATACCACACAACACACTGTGGAGCTACATCACACTACACACTGTAGAGCTACATCACACAACACACTGTAGAGCTACAGCACACGACACACTGTAGAGCTACAGCACACGACACACTGTAGAGCTACAGCACACGACACACTGTAGAGCTACAGCACACTACACACTGTAGAGCTACATCACACTACACACTGTAGAGCTACAGCACACGACACACTGTAGAGCTACAGCACACTACACACTGTAGAGCTACAGCACACTACACACTGTAGAGCTACAGCACACTACACACTGTAGAGCTACAGCACAATACACACTGTAGAGCTACAGCACAATACACACTGTAGAGCTACAGCACAATACACACTGTAGAGCTACAGCACACGACACACTGTAGAGCTACAGCACACTAAAAACTGTAGAGCTACATCACACGCCACACTGTAGAGCTTCAGCACAGGACACATTGTAGAGCTACAGCACACGACACACTGTAGAGCTACATCACACTACACACTGTAGAGCTACAGCACACGACACACTGTAGAGCTACAGCACATTAAACACTGTAGAGCTACATCACACTACACACTGTAGAGCTACAGCACACTAAACACTGTAGAGCTACATCACACTACACACAGAAAAAGAATTCGCACACAATTTATTTGAAGCATCTTCTATATAATGAATTCAACTCTTGGTTGACCCAAACCTGTTTCAGCATGAACAATGCTCCTGTGCACAAAGCCGGCTCCATGCAGATCTGCTTGGCATGGGATGGAGTGGAAGATCTCCTGCTGTTTATCTCAACCCCAATTGAATGCCTTTGGGAAGAATATGAACGCTGACTGCACCCTAGACCTCCTTACTTCACCTACATCAGTACCTGACTTTGCTCACACCCTTGTGGCTGAATGAGACTCCACAAAAATCTAGTGGAACATCTTCCAAGAAGAGTGGAGGTTATTTTAAGAGCAAACGGGAAATGAATGTGGAATGGGATGTTCAAAAAGAAGCACATATGTTGTCAAACATTGACTTAAATACTTGAGAATTATCGACGCCCACCTCTACCACTAATTTTACCTCTTTTTCTTCATGCTTAAAGTCGGTCGTCCCTGAGGAACAATCCACTCCCACATTGTTTCTACTTTAGGAGTATTATTCAAGCTACAGAGACTTTCCATGTTTTATTTATTTATTTTTTTTAAATACCCAGGGTACACGGTTGCGTTTGCACGAGACTTACAAGGTTGCATTTGCGTTTGCCAAGAAGCACAGAAGATATTTCATAAACCCAGGAAATCTAATCATAAGTCCAGTGTTTGGCTACGATATAATGGTGTAGAATTCAGAGCCATATAAAGCACTGAAGTGAAACTTTTAAACAGTCCTGTGAAATACACAAAATAGATAAAAGTTTGTCGACAGATTGGTATGTGCTTCTTTTTGAACGCCGCATTCACATTTATTCCCCATTTGCTGTTATAATAATCCACTCTTCTGGGAAGATGTTTCACTAGATTTTGTAGAAATTTGTGGAGGTTCATTCAGCTACAAGAGTGAAGTGATGGAAAGATCAGATCATTTTATTGACTTGGTTCTTTGAATCTTCTTCATCAAAATCAACAAATGTTTTTTTTTTTTTTTTTTGTTATTTTGTTCCTTTGATCTAAAATAATTGTCACATTGTTAATGAGTAGATTCTAATTTTTATCGTTCGTCTTCAATATTTTAATAAAAATACCTCTAATATGTGATTTATGTGAATATTCTTTTATTTATTTTATATACAGTATATATGTATGTACACAGTCACTTCTGCACCCACTTGTAAATAATAATAACTTTCTTATGCCTCACTTTTATTTTTCTCTTGTTTTTCTTCTTTCTGTTTTATATTGTTTGATGTTTAATATTGCTGTAGTTTCCTGTAGTTTCCTGTAGTTTGCTGTAGTTTGCCTGGAGCCTCCCTTAAGAATTTCATTGTACAAACTGTCACTGACATCTTTACATATGACAAATAAAACTTGAAACTTGAATAAAGGACAAATTATGATGAACAGAATAAGTAGCTTCTGGTCCATGTGGGTATTTTTTTGTGTCATATGACTTCCATAATTATCGTAACAACATTGTGAACAATGTGAGGATTCTGACCCGAAACAAAAAACCTGAACTATTGAATTGTGTAGCGTCTACGGGAGTCACACAATAAAAGAATGAACGACTCGGACCAGAGGACTCGAGAGATGAACTGCTCAGTTCTGAGTTTCATTCACTCACTTCAGCATGTCAAAAATGTAGAAAATGAACGAATCGCTCTTCGAGACGACTCGTTATTTGAGTCGCATTAAAGCCTCGTTCAAAATGAACAAATCGGTCATGATCAGTAGAAGGGTGGTAATAAACACGGGTGCTGATGTAGGTGAGAAAGTGAGGAGGTCTGAGGTGCAGTCAGTGATCACATTCATCCCAAAGCTGTTCAATAGGTTTGAAGCTGTATAGCAGGAGATCTTCCATTCCAACCCATGCAAAGCAGAGCTTTATGGAGCTGGCTTTGTGCACAGGGGCATCATCATGCTGGAAAGGGTTTTGGTCTCCAGGTTGGGGAAAGTGACAGGAAAACTTCATACCTATTTCCAAAGACTTATATACAATTATGTGATTTTGTGCTAACAGTTTAAGGAAGAACCACATCTGGGAGGGAAAGTAAGATGCCTCAATACTTTTATCCATGTAGTGTATGTTTGTCTCATTGATCCAATGAACGGTGCTGCAGACTGTTCTGGATACAAAATATATATGCCTCTAATTCTATTCCTGTGTTTAAGCATTAAAGCATGAGGATGGATCTTCGTAAATATACGTCTTAACATTTCAGCTTTAACGTCTTCATCTACCAACAGCAACTATTTCCATTTGACTCTTTTTCACATTTCTGAAGATATAAAATTCTCCAGGAACAGTAACAGCTACAAACCTGGTGCTTATGATATAAAAACAAACACTCGCAACACAGAGCAACAACAGTGCCTGAAAACGCTGCGTCGCACATATTTGGGGTTTTCCCACATTCCGAACCTTTACAACGCTTTCCAGAAACCTTCTCAACCCACAGCCTCCTTGCTTGTTCTTCCGTTCTGAATTGCCAGGAGGAGGAAAGAAAAGTCAGAACACAGTCTGGGTTACGCTCAACTACCATTTGTAGAACGCCAATAAGCGTGCGCAACACACACTCCACAGCATCTTCAGTCACTTCAGAAGCAGACGAGGCTGAAAAAAGCAGACGACCCCCACCCACCAACACCACCCATACACACTTCTCCTCTTCATCCTCCTCTTCCTCATCCTCCTTCTCCTCCACACCACCAGAGGTCCTCTGGACAGGTCGCTAGGATAAGAAGCTCGAATTTCATCTCGCAGGGGAGTGTCCCTCATTTGAATAGTTCAATAAATTTGAATAAAATAGAAGCCATGCAAATTCAAAAGCAGACAAATAAACCTCTGCACTGCTTCGCTTGTAAACCAGATGATCATTAAGAGAGATGATCAAAACAGAATAGAGAATGAAAAAAAAAAAATGATGATACACAAAGATCTCAGCTCGGTGAACGGCCGGCTATTCATCAAGAACAAAGGAGCCCAGAAAGTGGCACGGAGTAATGAGAGGAACACATCCCTCCCCTCGCGATGATGTGCGGAAATTAATTAAAAATAAAAAATAGGGACTCTTACTTGACTCGGAGATCATTTATTACGCTGGTAATTGCTCTTCCCCAATTGCAGGTTAATTCTTTAACCGCTGTCCTACATCAAGATATTCTAATTCTCCACATCTATAATTCATGATATACTTTGTACGAAGCAAAGCTGTTAAATATTTAGTGAATCATCGCTCCAAAATTAATCACCCTGTAGTTAATTCATGGGGCCTCGCTCGGAGCAACGCTCTACGGCAGCAGTTTATTTTTAATCACAGCTGTCGGGGGGATTAACATAAAACAACTTAACGTAATTAATAATTACTGCTGCTTCGCTGCTGCGCTGTCGAATTGGAAGAAGAGTAACGATCTCCTCGTTTGTTCGAAAGTTTTTTGTTGTTTGTGCATGTTATTTATAGTTTATGAAACATTTCATTCTGCTGTGGTTTTCCTTTACATTGTTTTACAGCTATAATGCATGATGTTGTTTCCAGCCTCGGGATTCACACCGAAAAAAATTATTCGATTCGTAAATTTCCGTCCTCAAAATTTTAATTTCAGCGAATTACATGCGTTTTTTTTTTTTCCTAAGCAGCCACATGTGGCGTATGTATCCTTTTTTGACGGTATCATTATCCGGCGCCGAGGGTTCGTCTGTGAATCTTGTCCCGAAGAACAAACAGCCAACAAACAAACGTGACAAAGCGCACGCTTATTTCATAAACACGACATTCCGACGATCTGTCTAATGTATAATTCATCGCTCCTCCGTCATCCGATTCTCCTTCAGGTAACGGAGTTTTGGATGTGAATAATTTAGTGCGCTACACTGTGCTAACATTAGCCATGGAGGAGGAAGCTTTTCATTAAAATGCTTAATTTCCCAAAAGGGTTCTCTTCGTGTGAGGACTCAGTACCGACTCCGAGATTAAAATAGAAAACCGTATTTTATAAATTCTGATGCAACGGCTAGACATCAGGTGTGCGACGTCTGCTTTCCGCAAACAGTTTCCAGTTTTGCATGTGGAATACAGTACCATGGGGCTGTTAAATCCTCAAACCTGATTGGTGTTGATTCAGTTGCACAGCTGCAAATCACAGTTGTTGCCATAATATGCAATTGTTTCTATAGTAACAGCTCATTCACAGGGACTTGGATGAAGGATAAACCGCAAAAATAAAGAAAATAATGTGTAGTCATTGATATGGGGACGTTTCCAGTAATGGAAAAATGCTTATATAAGCATATTGAAAGACGTCTCCAGTGTCGGTGCATAGCAGGTAATAGATAAAACTAGAACTAGAAAGTTTTGTAAATCGTGACATTTTATATCAGTTAGTAGAGAACTGTGTTCCTGCTGCTACTTTCAGGTGATCCTGCAGCCTATTTTTAATCACAGCTGTCTGGGGATTAACATAATAAAATGTAATTAATAACATTTACACTGTTGAATAAAAGGAAGATTAATGTTCGGCCCGTTTCTGTTTTGTTTTTTTGTTGGGTTTTTTATTTACATCATTTCTTAAACATTTTTTGAGGTTGTTATAATTTTCTTGTACACTGTTTCATGCCTCAGGATCTACACTTAAAAGCAAAAAAATTATTATAAGATTTATTTGAATTTTTCGTAACTTTCGTCAAGTTTTCCGTAAAATTTCTAATTCAGTGTAAACTCCGCTCCAGTTTACGGTAAGCACAGACATGTTTATACTGTATGAGCATATTGGAAGGAGTCTCCAGTATCAGCGCTCACTTTTGCTACTTTCGGGTGATCCTGCAACTGCCTTCAGCTGCAACTCAATTCCACACGTCTGTGAATGGCTACTTATGAATCCGTGAACACGCATCTTATTGAACCAGTTGTACTGATTGGAATGACTTTAAAGAGGAGTAAAATAAAGAGAAGCTGCACATGCTCTTTACATTTTAATAACTGGAAAAATGCGTCAGTATAAGAGGAATACGATTCTCCAGGATGTGCTCTCGTAGAAAAAGAATCATCCCTAGTTTGCTAATAGTGATTCCGCTTCATCACACCACCTCGATGTCGATCATTTTCATATAACTGCACATAGCAGGGGTTTTTTTACCTTACATAAAAGATATAACGGCACTAAAAAGGAGGGTTGTATGATCCCCCCAGCATTCGGGGGCAGATTGTAAACCTTCGAGCAGCAGATATGATCTAAGCGCAGATATAAAAATAACCCTTGCAGGGATAATAAGGCCAAGCTTGTAAAAAAAAAAAAACTCCCCTCATGCCTCGCATATGTTGTTGTGGCCCAAATACAATGCAATTAATGAATCCAAGTCATATCTCAGCTGTAACGCCGGCTTATTCTTCTCCCTGGATATCACAGCGCCCTATCTCGATTCAGGGCACACACTGGAATATTATCAGCGTCATGGCGGCAGCGTGGGCTGTCCGTTCCATTCACACTATCGCCTCACAAAGAGACCGGGATGGAAATCAAGCCGTCAGGAGACTTCTTTTCTCTCTCTCTCTCTCTCTCTCTCTCTCTCTCTCTCTCTCTCTCTCCTCTCTCTGTCTCTCTCTCTCCTCTCTCTCTCTCTGCAGTTTCATTATGAAAGATTAAAAAGATAAGGGCTCGAGTCAGATCATTTCAGATAGAGCTCCTATAGATTGAAAAAGTGTCATGAATCTATGATGTGGAAGAGGGAGAAAAAGGGGCGAAAAAGGTTTTAATAAGCTATTGTATAGATAATTGACGATTTCCAAGATAGTCTCTTTTTTCTTTTTTCTTCTTTTTTTGTCGAATAGGGTCTCCCATCTTTGATTCACTTCATCGCAAAGAATGTGAGGGTCTGATTGCGTGAAATCACCACGAGCACCTTCAATTATTGGAGCCAGTCAGCGGTGTAAAATGACTGGGTCAAGGGAAAAATGTCATGACTGAATGGCAGGAAGAAAAAAAGAAAAAAAAAAACCTGCAGCTTTACATGCGGGTACATATTTATAGCGAGCGGCTACGTGTATTATTTCGTGCGCTATAAAACTCTGGATATATGAAATAAAGCACGGTGCATTACATTAGCACAAATGCTTAGACAAAGACGAGAAGAAGAGCGATATATATATATATAAATACAGATGTTATTATATTATGTTGTGATTCCCGATCTTTGGTTCAATCGCAGGATTTTTTATCGTAGCCAAACACACACGGACATGAACAGGAGGATCTCTTTCAGCTCAGGGATTAAGGCGATTTGGTCTGTTTGTGTTTAGCAGACTGACGCAGTGCTCTGAATATATCCTTTATAATAAGCCACGCTTTAAGCCAGAGGGGGACAAAAACATTACATGGGGGTGTTCGGGGGGCAGGACCTCGAGGCAACGTGGACAAAGGGAAACGTTACAGAGCGGAGACGGCGCGAGTGCTGTCCGTGCTCGCATTCATCTCCTCCTCACCGCGGCAGGGATAATCTCTCAATCAGAGTAATGAGAATATATATACCGCATGATCCCCGCAGTGCTCATTCTGCCTCCTGGTCAATTTAGCATTTAAAGCCCCGAAAGCACACAGAGAAAAAAAACGGCATTACACTATCCTTCATCACAGGCAGGTTAAAATCCACACGCAACCCTCTTTTTATTTCCCCTGTCGGAGGCCGAGTGTGTTTTCTCGTCTTTGTTTTAATTAAAGTGCACCCTGCTGAGAGGGAGTCACATTAAGGCCGAGGGGAATTTTTCTAATTATATTAGCCGTCAACGCAGAATCTGGGTGATTGTAGCAGTGGTCCTAGGCAAGCCATCACGGTGGCTATATTTCCCCAGGCTCATGATGGACAAGTGATGATTGTTTGTCCATAAAATAAAAAAGACAAGGCTAAAGCATACTGTAACCCTGGGTCTGATGAAGGACCTGGGGATGGAGATCATTCTTCCTTTTAAAGTGCTTGTTTTGTCATTGGATGGTGGGGGGGAGCCTTCGGATGCAGATCCATCACGTGACGCGGCGTCTAAAGCGAGGCTGATTTACTGCCTGGCATATTAAAAACTGCACACATTCATTAATATGTAAACAGCCCTTGGGTCATTAATATCAGGGGCTCAGAGGCTGAGGCTTCAAGGACCTTTGGAGATTGACTTCGGGGCTTTAAACTTCAACCGGGCCCCACGCGCTTCACTCGGCGAAGTCCCTGGGGTGAGCGGAAAGAATAAATATGCTTGATTGCAAAAGCCATATACCGATTGAGCGACTAATTTATGCAATCTAATTGAGCGTCTCGAGCACCTGTGAGTTATGGAATTATACATAAAGCCAGTCGTTCGGAGCGCAGACGCTCGGTTATATAAAAAGGGTCAAATAAAACGCATAACCATCAAGGAGAAAGTGTATTTGCAGAGAGATAATGCAGCAAAGACGCATTCGGCGCTAGGAGTAAAAAAGCCTTTTCATCAGTGAAAAGGACGTTATAAAGGGGAAAAAAAGAGGGGAGAAGAAAAGAACGCCAAAGATAAATCGTTCGTACGGCATTGAAATTTTGTATTCAACAAAACACGTTAATGAAGCGTTCCTCGTTAAAAAAAAACGGGGGATTTTGAAGAAATGAAAACTGACCCTAAATACTTTCAGACAATGAGCTCATCTTTCCGCTTCCTGTCTGTACTGTCTCACGCCGAAAGGAGAACGCGGCCCTGAGAGCAGCTCCATCTAATTGGTTTGTTGTCTTGAGTAGCTGGTGACAAGGCAGTCAGTCGAAGGCAGGCTTTCATCAGAGGTTATTCGGTGAAATAACTAATTCCAGCATTCCTGGCAGAACGGACTCAACCTGCTCCGTCTGAGACGATCCCTCTGGAGGGTTCATTAAGACCGTGGCATTCCAGCTCTTCCAGTCAACAACTAAACACGGCACTAACCTTTGTACAAGCAGAACGCCTCGCTTCTCTTCTGCCAGCAACACACATTCGTCTATCCCACACATATTGTGTCTCGCTGCACAAACAAGGACTGGAAATATTATTTTTATGGAGAGTAATTAAACGGCGATGACTCTACAAAACAGGAATCTCATTAAAATTCGAGAAAAACAACAACTGTACGTTTTATCGGGCAACAGATCTGTCGTGAAGCGAGCGACGCTGGACGGAGGGAGAAATGTCGGAATGTCAGGCCTGATCTCTGCTGCCGCCGCTGCTGCTGTTGTTGTTGTTGTTGTTATTATTGTGCTGAACAACATGCAAAGTATGTATACAGTTCTCTATTTTATTTGCCCCTGCCCCAAATCACACACTAAAGAAACAGACTAAATATCATTTCATGCAAAATTCCAAGGGGTCAAAAAAAAATCTGTAACTCCGGATTGTTCGGACAAACAGAATAAATACGTGTCTGGGCCAGTGTTTACAATGTAACACACTCCTGTTGGTTTGACTAGCGCGTGCTAACGTGAGCTACCGACGCAATGAAATAACAGAGGTTCAAGTTCTGGTGATCTGTAAAACATTTTAGGGAAGCAACAATTCGCAGAGAACGTTTGCATGTAAGAAGGAAATTTTTTAAAACAAATAACAAAGGAGATTTTGTTTAGCCAAAAAAAAAAAAAAAAAAAATGACTGCTAGCATTTCACGTCTCGCAAAGTTTGAAATATCCTGGTTTGTAAGAACTTTAGTAACTCCAGATGACACTTTGAAAGACGACGTACAACCCGAAATCTAATTTCATAATCCTGTTTCCAAACTCGGTGCCTCTGACTGAACTCCTGGCACCATTAACGTGCCTTAATTACGATTCATTCCGCTGCGAGCGAAGGAAAATATAGCATTAATCCCACCCGTGTTTGAAGTGCTTTTTCATTCACGTTGGACACAAAGACTGGGTCTGACTGTGCAACTGCAATGAAGTTGTGGGCTGGCTGAACACAGAAGGCCAGAGGAAACATATTATGAATCCACAATAGTTCAAGCTTGGTGATTTTTTTTTTCATGGAATGAGCTTTTTAAAGAATGCGGTTAAATCTTCTTTGAGGAATGGCTATGTACTCAGCGGTGACATTTCAGCGAACCGTAAAGAAAAAAAAAAAAAAAAAAAAAAAAACCGACCCAAAAAAAAAAAAAAAAAAAAACGTACCCAAGATCCACCCAAGTAGCCACGGTGAAGGTCCAGACCAGTCGAAGGAGTTGAGTTTAGAGTAGCTGAAGGTGCTCGTGGCAGCAGACGAAACCGTACTCCTACCCATCAACACACCGCGGTCTGGTCTACTGAGATAAAAGCTGTGGTGTAATTATTAATTCATTATTAACAACTAGCATTATTTATAAGACTTGGGACTGGACTTGGTGTGTGTTTGGTTCTCTGTCCAAAGAGGTCCCTCAGTTGACGAGCAGGAGCCCGAGGCACTTCATTCCCCCTTGCTGTGGTCCGAATCTTGCTGCGCTCCCCTGAGCGGCTCCTCCATTCATCCCAGGCTCCACCTGAGACGCTCCAGTGTATCGCTTCTGATCATAAGTGACTGGGTGAAGTCTGATCATTGGTTCAGGCCTGATTTATATTTAGTAGAGGTTATGTTTTCAGGCTTTATGTAGAGGAGCAAAAGGAACTTGATCCAAGATGCAGTGGTGGCCCAGGGCTAAAGGTTGGACAAGTTCTGAAGATGACTTAGAGCACAAGCTATGATCAGGCCATATTGATTTTTTTGGGGGGCACTTTCAAGGTCATCGACGTCTCGTTTGTGAATGTACTTCTTGCTTATGAGGAAAAGAAGATGGTGCATCTATAAATTATACCGTTTTTTTCTTTTTCCCTTCACCCACAACTTTGTTTGGATATTTCCAGGTAAAGGAGTGAATATCAATGAAGCATGAGTCATTCGGAGACTATACATTTCAGCAGCCTGAGGTCGAGTATTCAAACAGGAGGAAAGGATCAAAATGTCTTTTCGAAACGGCGTATAGGAGACTGACCACAAGCAAGCCATTTGTTTATGGCCATTAAAGGGATATTTATGCATTATATATACCTAAAATGCATTTTAACACGAGATCGCATAAGTACTGTATAATGGCCGGTACTTTTTCAACTTGGAGCCAATCAATAAAAGCTGAAAGCACAAATAATTCTATTTTCTAGGAGCCACTGGAATGACGACTAAATGGCTGAAATTGATATGTAACAGAATATTCTAGCAAATGTGGTGGATAAGATTATCATCCCGTGGCCTGGAGAAGCTGCAGCAGGCAAACTGGAATGATTGATAATGAACGGATCTCCGAAAGTCACCGGCGTGGATCTGCAAATCTCAAATACGGCGTGATGAATGGCAGAGCGCAGATGCACCGTGTCTACGGCTCGAGGAGCTCAAACTCCAGCCATAACAGTTGATGTAAGGCACTTTTAGTCAAACATGGAAGCGGCCCAATGTAAGCTCAGGAGCATTATCTGATTCAGGAAGTGGTACGGTTCCCCACAAGGATTTCTTTTGCTACAGCAAACTAATCACAAGGGTGTCCAAAAGCCACAGTGCACACACACACACACACACACACACACACACACACACAGACAAAGAAGCCACATTGAACAGTTTGGCGTATGTGAATAAAACAGAAATAGGAAAATCCACATCACCTGCGAACATCATCTGCTGTAAGAAACCAGATTACATCATTTGTTTATATTTATTTGTCTGTTCAATTACTACCCCGGTGTTTGTTAGTAACCTGGTGATAGACGAGATATATCTGATTGGTGGTTACATAATGTCTATAAAACGAGTGCATACTGCTATTCGATGACTCTGTTCATTCTGTGATGATCCCCAGGTAATAACAGATCAGATCTTAGCAGTAGATGGAATCAAATATCACACAGGATTTGAAGTTCTGAGTGCAGAATGGGAAAATGTACCACAAGTTCCATACAACTGGTCTGAGGAACCATTCAAACCGATCGGTTGGATTGGTCATGGATCTGCGTTCCATGAGTTGGCGTGAAGGATCTCCCGCTATAGAGCTCCAACGCTGTCTGCACCCCAGGCCTCCACGTCAGAAGGCCCCCTTCATCAATCCCTGACTTTACTAAACACCCTTGTGGCTGAATGAATCTCCACAAATCTCCAGTGGAAAATCTTCCCAGAAGAGTGGAGGGTATTTTAATAAGGGATGGGATGCGAAAAACGTATAGACAGAATGGAACACTGGAGATTTAGTTCATTATGGATAAATAACGAAGCTCGACACAACAGTAGAGCCACAAACAGATCAATTCTAGAACGAAGCAAGTTGCCACTCCTGATCAAAACCTCTTATTCGTTGCAGCGACGTTTCAAAGAGCCACGAGGTGAATAAACGCCAGGCGGAAATGCAGGTCGAAGCGTCACGGTTTGTGGACACGGGGCGTCTTTTTAGTCGATAATGCAGTGTTTGAATGTATCCAGATTAGTGTAGACGTAGCTTAAGAACTAACGTATCTCAGCCATGGGTAATAAACACAGGCGCTTAAGAATACCGTAGGAATTATGATCATTACTCCTATTTGCATGAATTCAGCACAGTGTGATGGTTTAGGACCATTGAGAACTCGCTGCTAGTCCATTCTTATTTTCAGGTACACTTCAAGGCCCTCGGTTTACAGCTACGGTTCCTTCTGTGCATTCCTTAAGAGCGTTCGCTTTCAAAGCCGGTGCGGCGATGTGCATTTCCCCTGTGGAACCGGTGTGTACGTCTTCTTCTTCTCCACGCTCCTCTTACCGCAAGGACACTTGAGTACAGACAAGCGAATCCGCTTTGTCGAACCCTGATAGCGTCAGACGCCTTCGTAACATGTTAGTGATCAAAGTATCACCGCCGTAAACTTAGACTAAGGCACGGGTGCTGACGAGTGTCCTTTCGGTTTGGCGTTTGGGACGGCGCGTGGACGTGTAATTTAATTTCGCAAAATAAAAAGAGGTGGAAAAAAATAGGTGTCCTTTCATATTTCATCACAGACACCATGGGAGGCAAATGTTAAATGCTGTTTAGGTCACCTCTGTTAGAGCCTACGTGCAATCTATCTTCTTTTATCACTGTCAGAGATCCAGGGTCGGAGGACCACGCCACCGATAACACGTCCTCTTTCTTTTCTTCGTCTGGTTTTGCGGTTTGTTACAAATAAAGGATGTCAGATTAAAGGAGGAACGGCTTTACTGATGCCGAACCAGGAAAAGGAGAGCTGTAGGGCGTTCGGCACAACAACAAAAAAAATATATAACAAATAAAAATAAATGAGAGGCATGAAATCTGTATTACTCATCAATTCGGCGAGATGCTTTTAATAAAAAAGGTCCGTTCTGTCCATAATTTGGGGCGCATCCTGAAAAAATCTGCCCCGTTCTGTTATTTACTCTGTCAAGAGGTGCAAACGAGTGGTTAATGAAGCAAAGAGGCCCCACGTCTCTGACTCTTCACTCGCAATTATTTTGGACCGGCGCGAGTGCCAGTTCGACTTCTGACTTCTGATTAGGGGGCTCTTTCCCGTAACCGTTCTTGAAACGTCCATTTCGCCCCAATCAACAAACCATAATGAGGACTTTAGCTAAAGACTCAGCCTTTGATTCTCTTTAGGGGGAATAACCAACATGCCAGGCTGATTTATGAATTAAACATATTCTCTGCGAAATGTTGCTTAGTTATATTTTTTTAGCATATTGTGGCTTATCCCCCTCTTTCATTACATGCTGCAGAGCCGTAATGAAAATAGTTGTATGCAGAGCGCTGCCAGGTTTGAGCTCATATTCAGAAGCAAATTTATGACCTGCTCTGGTACGGACACAAACCCGCACAATGGACCGAACACTCAGTTATATGAGCGGTTTGAGACGGAAATAAATAACCGGCACGGCAGACGACATCCAAGAGTAGGCAAATGTCTTGAATTGTCTCCATTAAAACAAAATGGAAAGATAAAATCCATCTGTAGCATCATTAGTAAATATCTGACAACGAATAAATATTAAAAGTCCTGACAGTCCTTCCAAAGCCTTTTTATGCTTTTAATTATTTCCAAATCTCCAGTGTCTCCACAATTAAAAATGTGCACACAGAGCTTTAATATCTACGATTCATAGAAAGAAAAGAAAAAAGAAAATAAACCACGTAACCTTTGTATGTCTCGGTCTACCTGGGGGCTGTCGGCTGGAGAAGGGGAGTAAACAATGTGCTTTCGCTGAAGTGCAAACACATCTGAACGATGGGCCTTTAATAGACACCGACATGCCGCTACGGTCCTGGAACACGCCGTGCCTTTTATTGTCATTTCTCTCACGAAACAGAAAGCAAAAGTGCCGAGCAATTTAGATTTAACTCATTAAATATAACGGATATCATACACAAATATACAAATATTATATACGAGTTACTAGAATACAAATTGCTCTAAAACTGACTGTATATTCATTAGTATTTTGCGTGTTTTATGTATAATAAAATGCGATTCGATTCATATCACCTTCATCAGATATGTACAATAGAAATATTGTAGTAATGAAACCATTATGTTTGGCATGAATATTGTTTATTCTCTACATTGGACTTGAAAACGTTGCGTGCACTTCTTTCTCGAGTAAACGGTAATAAATAATATCTGAGATTTGCCATCGTATTGGAGAAGAAAAGCGAGTGGCTGCCACGTTCACCTTTGCCCTCTTGGCTCTGGTCTACAAGCTGCTCCTCTGATGAGCGCCTGCATTGTGAGCCCAGTAACATCAGGCCTCCTGGAACACATATGGTCATTTCTATAAGGCCTGGCAGAGATGAATTCTTCATCGCCCTTGCTTTGACTATCACTCAAGGCTTTTTGGACTTGGCTATAACAGAAACGAAGGCACTGAGAGAAAAAAAAAGGAAGAGAGAGAGAGAAAGAGGGAGGAAGCAGCCTTCACTTTCAGGAGGTGGCGAAGTGCATGGCACCAGGCTGTGTTTGGGAGCGAAGGTGGGGGTGATGGAGCCGGTCTCTGTGCATCACAGATCATTTCAAACAGCCCACTGGGCCTCTAGAATTGCCTTTGGGGTGGAGCTATTTCAATGTTCTAGATCATTAGGTCAAATAAGTCATGGCTGAGAAAATGGTGTCAGAGCCAGCACATTTGCAAACTCTTTTTTTTTTTTTTTTTTTGGACACAACTGCACTGTACATCAGAGTTTCTGAAGATGGTTTAGAGCAAGACATGGGCTTGTGGGTTTTGCCTTAAAAACGCTCCCCACCTCGAGGACAGGGTTTTTACGACCTCATAGGTCTTCCGTCCTCTCAGACGCCACACTGAGCCTCGGCACAATTCGTATCGGTGCGACTGACGTGTACCCCGATGCGTCGACCGATTTCATACTCGTATGGTTCTGTTGTG
Source organism: Silurus asotus (assembly GCA_024362625.1). Lineage (NCBI taxonomy): Eukaryota > Metazoa > Chordata > Actinopteri > Siluriformes > Siluridae > Silurus > Silurus asotus. The sequence goes on from MU551652.1 coordinate 1,030,648, forward strand.
ATTTAAAAAAACAATAATAATAATAACATGGTGTGCACCTGAGATAAACGTGGACATGCTGTACCTTGGTGAATAAACCTGAGAAGAGACTTCTGAAAACGTTTTCTCGTTCGCCTGCCAATCAGAGTGAAAGCACCTGAGCAATATGTGGACTGTATGAGGAAGAGGGCAGACTCAAAGAAAAAGATGCTTCAAAAAACCCTAATTTAGATCAAAGATTTTATATATTGTTTTGTTCGTTTTTATAAACTATTTAAGAAAATGACGACAGTCAGGTTTTGACGTGTGTGTGTGTTCACGTTGATCAATGTTGTGGAATCAGGCCCACTCAAGTACGCTTTGAACGACACTATCAGATGTGTAGCAGTGTTTATACATGTTCTTCCCACACACACACACACACACACACACACACACACACACACACACACAGGCTGCTCGAGTGTGTCTGCTCTCCGTCACCGCAATGCAAATCCACGTCACAAACAACGTGTTTCCAGTTAGCCCTGTGCACACTTAGCCAAGGTGGAAATGAATCGTTTCACGAAAGTCTCATTTCGCACTTTATTATAGATCCAGACAGGAGCTGGCAAGAGCCAAGGTGTGGCTCGGTGCTGCGTGGAAAAAAAAAATCGTGGCAGCTGTTAATAGGCTTAAGAGCAAAGCTCTCTGGCTTTCATCATGGCGGTGGGTCTGCGTGTCCACACCAGTCCAGTGCAACACCAAGCCTCTGGTTTTCACACATATGTGCTGAAAAAAAAAAAAAAAAAAACAGGGAGTGGATGCGTCTTTCAACTTCTATTACAAAGTTTTATTGCCTGGAATACAAAAAAAAAAAAAGAAAGAAAGAAAAGAAAACCAAAAAACTAAGTTAGGTCTCTGAGGCACGGTGTGATCCATTTTTCACAGTGGGCTGGCCACCTTTCGCGATGAAAAAGCAAACCCCGACGTTTGGCATCGCGGCCCTTATTTATTTTCGACCCTCTCTTCTTCTTTTTTTCTGTCTCCCTCATCTTTTAATTCATTTTTTATTGCCCGTGTGTGACTGCGGCCCATCTCTGGCCTGGCCTCCTGCAGGGATATTATATTATTCTCCAGCGTAAATGAAGACACAGAATTTTTTAAAAGCACCTCCAGTCAGACTCCTAGATTTGTTTTATTCATCCTGGCCTGCCTCATCGCTCTTTTTTCCCCCCTTCTACATCCTCTTGTCAATTCTGCATGCGGCGCCTCCTGTGAAGCCATACACCGCTGCTCGTCCCACGTGGCCTCCGTGTCCCGTCTCGTCCCCCCACCCCCCGAACGAAGCACCTTTCAGCACTGAGTTTCGTTAGGAGAATTCACTGCTGCACGTTTCTTTAAGGTCGGATTGATCAGGTGCGCTGGAAACCCGCGCTGCGCCCTCATCTGTGTAGCCGTACGTTTCTTTCAGACATGCAGACAGGAGGCTTTGTGGGAAATTACATGAGCTTAACATCCATGAAAAGGTGCTTGTGTTCACAGAAAGTGAGGCAGGAGTGGAAAAAGCGTGTCCTTTCTGAACTTATAATCGCGACCGCATTGAAAACACGGATCACTTTTTTCTCTGTTTATAATCTACACACACCAAAAAACCGGCATAATAAAATCTCATCATCCAGCTTTTCCCGATTTTTTTCCCCGACGTTGCACTGCGGTCTACGGTGTCTCTACCTCTGGTAATACACTTGTACCATCAACGCATACAAGAGTTTGTAAGCTTGACCTTGACATTTAAAGGCTTTCGGATTTAGACATGTTTTCAATTACGGCACCTGGTAAAAAAAATAAAATAAAAAAAATTCCAAAAGTGCCATAAAAAGCGTCTCTCCTGTATATTTCCGAGGTCGCTGCATCTGCGTTTGACAGATACCGAGTGTAAAACCCGGTGCCGATTTCTTATTGTGTCCGATCTGGGGGTTGAGAGAAACAAAGATAGCTGTGGGAGGAAAATGCCTGATCATGTCCGACGGCGCCGAGCCATATCCCACATCGAGAGCAGAGCATCGACACTTGAGGGAGCCTGAAAGGCTCTAATGGAAAGACCCTCTGTTGCTCTCCCACATACACACACACACACACACACACAAGAGCAGCGTGAAAGCGAGGAAAGGAAGGGAAAAAAAAACCGCTTTAATTTCTGGCGAAAATATTGCGATGAGAAACGCGTTCGGTCCGTAATTAACGCTTTGATCTGGGATTAATTACGAACAAAACCAAACGTCGAACTCCTTCGTTCGCCTTTCATAAAAATCCGCTTCCTTTTCTCTGCCAGGCCTGTCTGGTGTAATTATAAAAAGAGAGGCGTATTGTGTGGAGTGCAGTCAAATCTATTTGACAGCGGTGCAGAGATTATTGCTCTGATTAACCATTAACCGATGAATTGTTCTCATGATCTGTTCCTTGTTAATTACAAGTGCGAGGAGTTTAAGCAAACACATTAACTAATTGGCGCCTCGGTTTTTTGTCGCGTGCCAGAGGATTGATAAAATGCAAATGAGCGAGTCGTTAATGAATCTCCGCTCGGGCATCCCTGAAGCAGTTCCACTGACATGCCAAGCTCCTCTACTTTGCCTCTCTGATTGATGGAGTGATGTAAGCGATACTTCCTGATCTCATTAAGTCTTACCGATATCTGCTCTGATTGCATTTAATTTACAACTTATAAAAGCTGCTCGAAATCATTACCCAGAGCACTTTTCAGGTTTTTCACGTGCGAGGTGTTAGGATTAGCCCTGCTGCGCTTTACCGTTAGCTCAGAACGTTTGAGGCCTTCGAGCGGAAGTGATACGGATTCCACCCGATGGACAACACGTTGTGCGGGGTCGGTTGTAAAAACGCAGGAATGGTTGACCCGCCTTTCCAGAGGGCTTTCGCGTCTTTACATTGCGGCCACAGTCGGATCGTGTGACTGTGTAACATAAACCTTCATTATAAAGAAAAATCTTGTTAAACGGCTGAGAGTTAAAAAGTTATAGTTTCTATAGTAACGGCTCGTTCGCAGAGACTTGTACAGTGGACGATTACACAAACACGTACAATGACTGACATGGTTCATATGAGCTTCTATGGGACAGAGGAGCTCCTAAACAACCCATAAATCTGGGATTATACAGTAGATTCAACACCAACGCCTCCATGCCAGAGCCTTAGATGTTCAATGATGGAGAAACATCACATGTAGAATGTTCTTTTGAGTATTGAAATGGTTGGTGATCCTCAAAAGAACACAACAGGCCAGATATCTGCTTCTGTGGTTAGAGAGAATAAAACACTGATTATCTTCCTATAACAGCACTCTGTAAAGTTCTTTTGCACTTATAATGTCACTAAACTTGTGATACAAGGCCTCATTCCAGACTGTCACCCACAACTCAAACGTGCCTGATGATAGATTTTGCATAAATCAGATATAATCCTGTCTCACTGTGGAATAAGGTCGTGGGTGAGACTGACCCGAATCCATCTTTACTCAGCTAGATTTAAGGCGTAAGCATCTTGGACATGCCTGCTCATCACTGGGTCACGTTATTTACAGGTGTTTGAGTCGATACTCATTATGACGGAGCGTCAAACAGCTGCGTGACATCATCCTTGAGGTGAGAAAAACCAGCTGTTATGTAAAAGCATCATTCTCGGCGGATCGATGGGCGGTGACGGGAAAGGCACGCAAACGCCTCTTGGGAATGGGGGGGAGCTCCCAGTGACTCGTAATCAATACATCAATATGCATTTAAGGGCCGCGGCTCAGGCATTACTGAAAGCTCGGCTGGCATCGCTCAGAACAAATCAATTAACAAACGATACTCGGGTTTTTTTTTGCGCGTGTTCATCATGCTTCTTCGTTTAACATCAGCCCTCTCACCACTCAGGGATGAGGGCAGCTTTAATTCGGAGGATACTCCGTCCCGCCTCAGCGGGTTCTTATCTCCGGCCTTCTGATTCAGCTTCAGCCCCGCTTTATTTATATGCTCCGTACGAGTGTATTTCCATCGGCTTCCTGATGGTGTACAATCGAAAAAAAAAATTGTCAGCTTACATCCTGCATTGTTATTCAAATGGAGGCAAGACAATGGAGTTGATTTGCAGGCGTGAGGCTCAGAGAGGCCCGGCTAATCCTCTCTGGGCCACGTTCTGCTCCACAGGCCAGCTCATTTAGCAATATGGTAAGTCAGATAGCACACAGAGGCATCACAAAACACACTCCTGTCACCCCTCAGCAGCACTCATACCCAGCCATGAACACACCAGACATTAATACTTAAGTAAGCATTGGGTCTATGAAGGTTCTCAGTCATTTTCATGTGAAGTGGTTTGACCTACAGTGAATATGCTCCACCTTTCATCTAAAAAGCTTGATCAGAACCAGAACCGGTTCAGTTTAACGAAGTAGAACCGATCAAGAACCTCAGACACGTGATTATCACTTGAACTCCAGTCACCTTATTGCCTTAATGCAGTGTCTATATAAAGTTTTTAGGGTCTGTGTAGTAATATAGGAACAGCAAAGATGATGCTTTAAAATATTTGCACATTTTGAAAGCGTATGCCTAAATTATCTCGATGCATAGCCAACTTCTTCTTTCGGCATCTCCCATTAGGGGGCGCCACAGCGGATCATCCGTCTCCAGACCCCCTGTCCTCTACATCTGCCTCTTTCAAACCAACTACCTGCATGTCTTCTCTCACCACACCCATAAACCACCTCAGCATTCTCCTACTGATATACCCCATGTCCCTCCTCTGCACATGTCCAAACCATCTCAATCTCACCTCCCTCACCTCGTCTCCAAAACGTCCTACATGCGCTGTCCCTCTAATGTTCAGTGCGACCAGATTCAACAACATGCAATTCAATGCAATAGTTAAATATGGTGCAGACAGTTCACTTATATTTACTGGGTTCTGACAGACAGCAAATCATCAATTGACTTCTAAAACACGGCCCCTTTCACAAACACGCCTGTGTAGAGTCTCCAGGAAGTTACAGCTCTACCTCTGCCATGTTGATTTGTATTCTACGTGACTCTCAGGACACGCCTCGGCCTGCGTAGTGTTGTGATGCGTCAGTTCAGCGATGAGAAATCGATCTATGTAGAAAATATCACAAATCGTTGGTCACTTTCGAAATAAAAAAGTAGAGCGCATCTACTAATAATTATACATAAATAGATATTTCATTAGTGAATCTTACCGTCCCTTATAGAGCTTACGTGAAAATGATTTTATAAAGAACGAGCTGGTAGGAAAATAATTTATACCCTGACACAATAATCGTGTTGTTCCATTCCATTTTTCCCTACACTTAAACATTGAGTAAAGCTGTTAGCAAATGTCAACATGACTGACACAGGAGAAACAATATGCCCCTCCCACCAAGATCTTTGCTCTTCTAGGTTCCCAGGATAGTTGAAACATCATCTGGATTCAAACTCAAGCACTGAATATGTATTTTACTGCTAAAACACTAAGTGAAAGAGTTTTTTTCTCTTCGGTTGCACAGGTCTCATCCTCCACTGTTTTTGACCCTTATGGTATCCCACATCCTACATTCATGTTTTGACTTTATTTGGTTTTACTTCCTGTTCTTACTCTAATTAGTGACTACATGCATGTGTTCCTTATTTCCTGTTTTTGTATATGAGCACTAATCGTATTTGAGTAGCACATCATTGCCATAACAACAAATAATTGACTGCATTACTGTGCATGTTTAAGTGCATAATTTTTAGGTATAATTTTTTCTTTTTTATTTGCATTTATTGATTTTACTTCTCTCAGTATTAAAAACTGGACAAAGCATTTATTATGTATCTGGGAGACGTAAAAAAACAGAAAAAAAAGACTTGTAGGCGAACGTTTTGTCGTTTTTTTTATCCCTAAATATGAAGGAGAAATCTAATCTAATAAACAGAGGTAAATACAAAAATGAGGTCTAATAAATATCGCTGAAAATGATTTTGAGCAGGAAACTAGAGATATTATATAAATGTTTCATCGTTTCCTTTCGGAATATTCGAACATGAATCACAAGAGGAGATTCGTCCCTAACAGTCTAGAAAGTAAAATAATGCCGAGTCTGACCTTTCAAAAGAATCAAATACGAATTGTCAAAAAGGATCCTTTATTTGCTGGCCAGAGTGAATAATGTGAAATACGCAGACTAAAATGACCTTGACTTTTTGCTATTCTTGGTGTAAAAGGTCAACCTGGCGCACGGTATTTCGGTCTATAAATGAGGAGACGAGCGAAACAGAGTAAACAGTTCCACCTTATCAGAGAAAACGGTGATAAAAATGTCCCGTATGGTGCAGTAACAGAGAAACCGGAGGAGTGAGGTGAGGAGATGGTGAGGAGATGGTGAGGAGATGGTGAGGAGATGGTGATGGTGAGGTGATGGTGGCATGCAAGGAGCAGAGCAGTACAGCGGTTTTAGGACTAATCAGTTCCGAATGAGATTATTTATGTGGTGCATTTATACATATGGATGCAACATTACTATGAAATTGTGCATTCGGGCGCGAGGGAGGGAGAAGATTCCTCCTTCCCGGAGAGGGAAATTTCGGCAGCACACACGGTTGGTTTTCAGTGTTCGTGGGGAGACTACAGCGAAATTGCATTTCCTCAGCCCCCAAAGCAAATGAGGTCCAGGCGGGACTCAGCAAAGATTCACACTGCATGAATCCGCAATACATCAACATCAACATGGCAACAGCAGCCATACCGCTCCAGAAATTACAACCCCTCCTCCCGCCATCCCTCCATTTCTTAGTCAGAAAAAAAAACAACAGTCCAATACCAGAAGCCAAATGAAAAGCTTTGTGCTTCATGACTGAGGCGACTTTAGAGTACGATTTTACATTAATCACTTTAATTATCCAAAACTATCAACTGATCATTTAATACATCGCTTACAGAAGAACATCTGAAGTTTCTCTCATCTTTTCATTTACAGTCGTGTTTTTACACTGAGAGATTTGGGGTCTTTATACTTCTGCTCTTACTCTAGTGTTTATTCTAACAGCTGGTGTTAACAAGAAAACGGTGGAAGAAAGAAAGAAAGAAAAGGAAAGAAAAGGAAAAAAAAAAAGAAAAGAAGAAAGAAAGAAAGAAAGAAAGAAAGAAAGAAAAAAAATTAAAGAAAAGGAAAAAGAAAAAAGAAAAGGAGAAAGAAAGAAAAAAGAAAAAAAGAAAAGGAGAAAGAAAGAAAGAAAGAAAGAAAGAAAGAAATGGAGGAAAGAAAGAAAGAAAGTAAAGGAGAAAGAAAGAAAGAAAGAAAGAAAGAAAGAAAGAAAGAAAGAAAGAAAGAAAGAAAGAAAAGGAGAAAGAAAGAAAGTAAAGGAAAAAGAAAGAAAAAAAAAGAAAGAACGAAAGAGAGAAAGAACGAACGAACAAAAGAAGGAGAAAGGAAGCTTTAAAAAAAAGGATGGAAGGAAAGATGGCTGAAATAAATAGATAGAAGGAAGGTGTCAGAGAGGAAGGAAGGAAGAAAAGAACGAGGAAAATGGAAGAAAGAAAAAAGCAGGAAGCTTATTAAAAAGAAAAAAAAAAGAAGGGAAGATAGGAAGTCTAAAATGCAAGAAAGTTGTAAGGAAGGAAAAAAGAACAAAGTTTTTTTTAAGAAAGAAGGAAGGAAGGATGGCTGCAAAAAAGAGAATGGGGAAAAAAGTAGGAAGTGTAGTAAATAAGGAAGGAAGGAAGGAAGAAAAGACTAAAGAGAGAGATGGCAGGAGATAAAAAAAAAAGAATGATGAAAGATGGGAGAAGAAAAAAGGAGAAAATGTGATTAAAAGGTATAAAAAAGGGAAGATGTTTTCATTATTTATTTTATTAGAGTTTATTTTAGAGTGAAGGCGACACATTATTAATTTATTAAAATGTACGTTTATTAAATGTATAATTTTTCCTGTAAAGTTTTGTATATGAAGAGATTTGACGTGCAGGTTTGCAGGAGGCCACATGCAGGATAAACAGAATGATATTTTCATGTCTGAGTAAAACCTGATCTCATGGGAAATTCACACACAACTTTTCCTCATATTTCCTTTTACACAAATCTTAATAAAAAATGGCAACAATCCCTGAAAAAAAAAAGAGTGTGTTGTAATTTCTCATGAGCACTGGTATGACTTTTCCAGCGGAGACTGTGGTGTTTCTCGTCTTCATGTCTCACCCTGACAGTGCTCGATAGCATGTCCATCTACATTTAAACAATGAAACAATCAAGTAAGTAACAGCGATGCGACAGCAAGTCAATAGAACTATGAAAGATCTCCAATAATCAGCGCAATTAAAGGCGCGCAGTCTCGGGACCATCTGCCTGCCGTATCGACACTGACTGCTCTCAATCACAGGGTCTCAGCCGCAGAATAAATCATCACCCTAAATGAAAGCAGCATTATCATTGATGAACACATCACTTATGCCAATGTGGAGTCTCTTCTGACCCACAGTGCGGAAAAAAAAGAAAAGAAAACATGGCTGACTGCAGTCACCAAGTAACATCCTTCTCTCTCTCTCTCTCTCTCTCTCTCTCTCTCTCTCTCTCACTCACTCACTCACTCGCTCTCACTCTCTCTTATGCACTCTCTCTATCTCTCTCACTCTCTCTCGCTCTCACTTTCTCCCTCATCTCTCACTCTCTCTCTCTCACTCACTCACTTACTCACTCTCTTGCTCTCACTCTCTCTTATGCACTCTATCTCTCTCACTCTCTCACTCACTCTCACTCTCTTGCTCTCACTCACTTTCTCTCTCACGCACTCTCTCTCACACGCACTCTCTCACTCACTCTCACCCTCTCTCTCTTTCTCTCTCTCACTTTTCCTCACTCCCTCTCACTCTCACCCTCACTCTTACTTTCCCTCTCTCTCTCTCTCTCTCTCTCTCACTTTGCCTCACTCTCTCTCTCTCACTCCCTCTCCCTCACTCACTCACTCACTCTCTCTCTCTCTCTCTCTCTCTCTCTCTCTCTCACTCAGTGATCCTCATGAGTTTAGGGATTAGACTTGATGAAGCATTTATGATCAACAAATATAATTAAAATACTGACACTTTCACAGAATAGTTTTACAGAACAGATCCCTGACTGTTACAAGGAGGATGGAAGGAGAAAGAAAGAAAGAAAGAATTTTTTTTTTAAAGGAAATGAAAAAAAAATAAAAAAAATGAATGAATTAAGAACACCTAGTTTAGTAAAATATCAAAAAAGAAAGAAAGAAAGAAACAGAAGAAAGGGAGGAAGTACAGCTGAATCTGTGGTTTGTAAAGAATTTGATTGCTCTGTTATGGAGATAATCAGTTTTCACTTCTGAATCTATAGAATTTGTCGAATTCAGTAAAAAAAAAAACCAACCAAAAAAAACGATTTTAAACCAAACACAAGCAGAACAAACAGACAAAAAGGATGAGGGCTGAATCATATCAGCTGATGTTCAATAATAAAAAAATAAACAAACATGAAGAAAACAACTACAGATGTTAAATGACATCATTTAAACCCACATTTAAACTTCCTCGTCCTCCTGCTTAAAAACAAACGCATGTTTTTTTGGTCTCTGGGATAAAATCAGTATCATAATCGGGAATGGTCTTCCCTCCTGGATAAATACTGTATCAGCGGCTGATAAACCCCTTCCCCGCCAGACGACTGCTCCATCTGACCCACGTTAGGGTCGAGCGTCTGCTGTGAGGGAGTCGTGATACAGCGTTACATCCAAACACATTAGTGAACCAGCAGGAGGAATGAATCTGCCCCCCCNAAGGGGGAAATATAACTCCCCCCCCCCCCCCCCCCAATGCATTCAGCATAAACAGCATTTCCATAATGCTCTTTATTAGATTGTTGTGGCTGTGTGTTTTTTCTGAGGGGGAGGAAGAGAACGCTGACCCCTCCAGCGCAGGCACTTTATGCAGACCCGAGGTCAGGCTCGGGTCAGGGCCAAATTGGAATCATGCAAAAAAGCGAACGAGCCTCGTGGTGTGTTGTTTATGTGTCTAATTAATTCGCACTGCGGCGCGGCGATTGTTTCGGCGATGGAGACGCGCGTTATTTACGGAACAAAAACGTTACTTCGTTACGACCTCTCGAACCCGATCCGAACGGCAAAAGTTTACACACCCCAGTGTTTTTGAGCTTCACAGCTCCTCCTGAACAATTACTATAATAATAATAATAATAATAATAATAATGAGCGTGTTTGTGCCTCAAAACTCTTTCGCATCTGATCATATTTCGTGTCGCCAAATTAAATCTGAATATTCTGTCCTGATATCTGGTACGTTATGCGTCCATGATGTTATGACTCCTGTTTTTTGGATCAGGATTTTTATAATTTTTGGTTCATCTGAATAATTTAATGAAACGTTTGTTCAACGAAATGTACACAACAAGCTGGTGTGTTAATCCCGGGGCTTTCCGATGTGAAACAATAAACGAGCGTCAGCTGGGACGTGCAGTGGCCATATGCCGCGAGAGTCGCCTGTTTCATACGTTAAAATATTTTAACGTCCAATTAAGCTAATTAACAGCTGATTAGCGATTGCATTGCCTGTGGCAAAAAAAGGGCCTCCCATGATTTGGGCAGCTTGAGCTGGATGGCAGGGGAATACGAGTGACCACAGCTTAACAGGCCTGCTTTTGTCCGTGCTGACAGGCGACATGAGAGGGCCACTCCTGTTTTATTAATTAGTCCCTTTGAAAGTGAAGCCACGCTGCTTAATACATTAACGCTTTTGTGTTGCTGCTCTTTGCATATGCTCCCTCTCCCTCTCTCTCTCTCTCTCTCTCTCTTCCTCTCTCCCTGGCTGTCTTTCTTTTATAGCGTGACCTTTGTCTGACTGCTTACACGAAGCATCACTGCTCCTTGCACAACCGTCTACAGAGGATTTTTGGCCTTAATTAAACACAAATGAAAACAACTGTTTTGAAAAAAAGAGAAAAGAAAACACACACCATCATGCCACATTCAGAACATTTTGTCCTCGGCAAACTAATCGCGCTTTTTTCCGCACATGGAGGAAGATCCTGTTTTTTTGTTTGTTTGTTTTTTTTTCCACGACGTCTGTCTGTAGACGTGACTCCCAAATGATCGATGTAGCGCTCATACGAAGGCGAATGAAAAGGACATTAGATATGATGCATACGCTTAAAGTCTGCTTTAATTTATATAAAAAAAATTATATATATATATTTAAAACAATCAAGCAATAAAACACGGCACAAGTAAAATGATCAGTAATACGTTTGTATGATTGCCTTGCTGTTCTAATAACCTCCACGCGTCTGGGAAGATGTTCTGCAAGATTCAGTCACGAGGACGGAGTAAAGACAGGTACTGGTGTAGATGAGGTGAGGAGGACTGGGGGTGCAGTCAGCATTCACATTCATCATGGTCAATAGGATTGAGGTCAGAGCTCTTATAGTAAAAGATCTTCCACTCCAAACCATGGAAAGCAGATGTTCATGGAGTTGACTTTGTGCACAGAAGCATTTGGGTCTCCTAGTTTCAAATGTATTGCTGCCACATCCAAAGACATTCTGTTCATTTGTGTGCTTTTAACTTTGTATTAAAGGTTTTGGAGAGAAAAAAAAAAAAACATCAGATGACTTTTGTCTCTATAGTGTGTGTAGAACATTTAATTGTCTCACAGTGTCCAGATGTAGAGAACATCATGCAGAGGGATTTTCTTCAGGAGAAAAGGACACTGACGTTTATACCCATGATGCCACGCTGTTGTTCGCTGTGCGTTCTTTAGGTACCCTGGCCGACTGTTTGCCTGAGCTCTGTCACATCGTTACAATTAAGGATGTCTCATTTTCACGGGGAAAAACTGTAATGGAAGTCACATTAATGACAACTCTGTTAGCATCGCTAGTTGCTATGGCAGCATGTGGCAAGGGAAGACACCTATGAAGCTGGAACTCGTTTACGCCGCCTCAATCTCTGAACTCTGCACAGCAGGGAGGGAAAAAAAGGATATGCTTTGTATATAACATCGACTAACAAAATGTTGACTGGATTTCAATCGTACGGTTTTACGGAATATGTTTTATTTGAGATGATGTCGTGATTATCGGTCGACATTGATACTGATTTTCACATTTACATTCGTGGCATTTGACAGATCCCCTTACATTTATCTCAAGTAAAGGGCCTTGTTCAGGGGCCCGGGAGTGGCAGCTTGATGTCGGAATCAAGGTCCAATGCCTACAACCTACTGCAAATATACCACATACTGTATAATACAAATCAACCAGAATAAAAAAGGTTCTAATACCGATCCTGCGTACCGCATCACGGCCATCTACTTGTTTAAATCGGTTCCTAATGAAAATTATTTTTGCATAATAATTTATATGAATTTTTACATATGCTCTTAAATATAAAAATATATATATTTACTAAATGAATGATGTTATGTAAATATTGTTATGGTATTTTATGTATCATATTGACACAAATAATATCTAATTACTGCAAAAAAGGATCACAAAAGGTTGCAAAAACATCTCAATGAGTCAATAATTAGCTGAATCGTGACAATGCTGTACGATGAAGAACTCATGCATCGGCTCCTTATACTGCGCCAGAACAACTCGCGCTCGCTCAGCATCTTGTGCACATGTTAAAACTACAGCCTCAAAAGTCACATCATTCCGGTCACGAAGTAGATTTGATCTGGGGGGAAAAAAAAAAAAAAAAAAAAAGAAGAGATGCGATGATAAGATTACACTTATACACCTAGCAGAATTAGAAGTGGTTTGCATGGAACTGGCCACCCGTCGTAAAAAAAAACATTAAGAGAAACCCAAAAAGCAACAGTCTTGCGCTGGGAATATGGCGAAAGGTGTGGAAAACAAAACAGTGCACCGAGAGCCGTGTCCCTGAAGATCCGTCCCCTCCTCTTTCCGAACGCTGGAAAGCAGATGCATGGCGTGACCTCGAAAGAGGCTGGAATATCAGCGCTGGATATTGCAGAGGTGAGAAATCAAGGCAGAGAGAACGAGCCACCGTAGGTAGGAAATTGACTCGGAGGGGAAGCACACCTGCTGTTCATGTGAAGCCCAAAACCTCTTTGTTCGAGCTCTTACCGGCCCGCGATCACATCAGCAACAGCAGGACGTGAGCCGTGCTGAGAGAAAAAAAAAAAAAACACTTGCATCACTGGCTGTTAGCAGGACATATACAAATCTTTATGAAAATAGAACAGGCCGAGATCAACTCAAAATCTACCTGTGCTGGATGTCATAGCTTTTGCAAAAAGCGAGCTGAAGGACTCGTTCTCAGGGAGGTTTGGCTCCGTCACTAAAGGTCCATTTCAGAGCCAGCAGCAACAGCAAGGCCTTCATTATTCTGAGCAACTGTGGAAACTGAAATCCTGTCATATACCACACTCTGATTGATCACTGGCCAAGAGAAAACACCGCCTGCAATATACAGGGTGTATAATCATACAGGGGGAAAAAGAAACATGATTTTTTTTAAATCCTCGGATATAAATTTTAAATATATGTGCTGAAATGTAAAAAAAAAATTGAGAATTCCATGATGTATCGAAGGTTTTACAATTACGAGTCGTTTTGTTAAAAAAAAATTAATACCCTGCGCACAATAAAGGTAATTCTGAATAACAACCAAAAAAAGCCGGTTCATGTTCGTAATTTTCCAGACGGTGGAAAAAAACGGTGTTTAAACCCAAGCCCCATGACACACCAGTGGTTCGGTAAGTTTTGATTCATCGCTTCTGGAGTTGCGTTTGAATAATACATTAATACTTTCAGAATCATGGGAACCGAACAGGAAACTGATGACTATTTTAGAGCGCAAGATCTACAAACTGCTCATATCGTATATCGGTCGATATATTAACCCCTTCACACCCTGGTTTACGATGATGTTATAGATATTTATCGTATGAGAATATCCTTACTAGTGTTATTAAATATGATCGTGAAACAAAAAATAGAGGCGGAGCCAATGTATATTATAGTATACAACGTAGTGTAAATACACATAACGATAAACTGCAATAAGTGAGATTTTTACTGGATAAAAATTACAGCTGCTCAATGAAGGCCAAATTTCTTCTGATCAAAGATGCTGTAATTAAGCACAGGTTTGTGTGAGCGGCTCAGATCGGATGACACGCACACAAGTCTAATCAGATCTGATCAATCTGCCTGGCAGGAGAAAAGGTTTACTCAGCCTGTACGCCGCTGCGATAGTCTGCGGCTCGACTGCAGCGAAGTAGAGAAACAAACAATGAACAACCATAATCTGGGGCTTGAATCGCAGGTCACTCGGGGCCGCTTGCGCTGCCTCCCAGTAAGTGTTGTGGTGTCAACTCCTTTACACACTCGCCATTCATCTTAGCCAGGCAACCGGATTCTGCAGCAAAAACAGAAAGAAAGAGTGGAGGGAGCGAACAAAAAAACAATGGCTTATCGCATGTTTAGGGAAATAAATGAAATCTCTTGCCAAAGCGCTCCTCCCTCTGTGCCGAATTTTCTGACACCAAACAGGTAACAAACAAAGCAGACGGGGCGGCTGGGGAGCGCAACGGTTCCTGATCCGAGGGCCCTGAGGACCTCGGCATCTAAAGCGCAGGTATTACGGTGAGTGTGGCCGGTCACAGGAGAGTGGCCCTAACACAGGACATTTTGCTGTTTTACCTGAGCAGGAAGGGATCGAGGGAGGAGAAAATGCGATTCGTCCTCGGCCCTTGAATCAGATCACGTACTGTTCCTTGCCCGAGGCCTTCTCCTGCTGCTGTCTGGGCTGAAGGTGTGAAGCTCCGCTGTGCCTCTCTCTAAGCCAACGTGTCTACCTCGGGAAAGCCGAGTTGAATTTTCCAAGCAAACGGCAACTGAATCCAAGTCCCACGATACGGGAGAAGTTTTCTTTCCGGTTAATTTCTTCTGTAGTTACATTATTATGAACTGAGAAACGACTGTTTCGCTTGAGGATAGCGAAAAGTTTTGCAAGAACTACTCCACAATATCCTACACACACACACACACACACACACACACAACCCGGTTTCGGCAACACGACGACACCCGTTAACATTATTAACGGATTTTTAGCTCGTACTCGAGCTAAAAGTGATTTGTCAATTTCTAATTTAATCAGTGTGAAAACAACAAAAACTAAATAAATATTTATATATATACAAATATATATATAGTACACACAGTTTAGATGCATTTTTTCCTACTGCCTCAGGTGCTAGCATTCTTTCAGGAGTGGTGCGGCTCGCGGATTTTCCGAGGCAGCTGATTTTTATTGATAATCCCACTCTATCATTTCAAAGGTCCTTGACTCCTCCTGAGCCTCCTGACTTCATTTCTCTCAGCCCTCGTCTCTGGCCTCGTCGTCACCGTCCTCCAGAATGCGTTCCCTTCTTCCCCCTGCCATCATAAATTAAAGGCTAGCGCTAGCCGCCATGGCAGCTGGCATAATTAACCGTGTCCTCACACTTCTCTTACACACACTTCTCATTGTTCCACAACACTCTGGCCCTGGCGCGTCTCGGCTTACGCTTAGTCACAACATGCATGAATGTTAATGGGAGTGAACCGGAGGTACATATGTATATGTGTGTGTGTGTGTGTGTGTGTGTAGGGTGAAAATACATCGCATAGGAAACTGAATTATGACTTGCTTGTTTTTTTTCCCTGTGTTATTGTATACAATGTAAATGGAATGAATTAATAAGGATCAGATTAGTAAGATGTGTGATGCTAATTGTAAAAGATGCTAAATATATCAGAAAGCTTTTAAACATTATAAATAAAATGTATATAATGTGCTCTATTAGGTATTAAAAAGCCTTGTGGTATTAGAGCAGTGATAATAATAATAATAATAATAATAATAATAATAATAATAATAATAATAATAATAATAACACTAAGGATGGGAAACATAGTGAAGTATTGGAATGTAATTACTGTAATTAAAACAGTTATAACAGTGATGCAAATGGCTATTCGTCGAAATCTAACACAGCACCAGGGTTTGAAATGCGTCGTGTTTGCTGTTCTGTGGGAACCAGAAGGTCGTCGTCTTGTTGAATTTCCAGCAGTTCTAATTTCCACGGTCTACCTATGCCTCCTATTGGTCTGTTGCATTCAGTTACCCGACATGTCTTGCTGAGCCCAATCTCATAGGCAAGAATAGAGCAAAAGACGGAGAGGGAGAAAATTGTAGAGAGGAAAAAAAAAAAAAAAAAAAAAAAAAAAAAAAAACAGTGAAAGAGAGAGAGAGAGAAGGAGGGAGAGAAAGAGGGAGGGATGTAACCAATGTTGACCACAGTCTCTCTACATGAATCTGCACATTAAGTGCAATAAATGAGGCCATTGTGCTGCACAGAAATGTGGCTGATTCTGTAACATTATTTTTAAAGCATCGCACCAAATGTAAGAAATCAACAGCGGAGGCTTAATAATAACACAATGACAATCGCCTTCACGTCACCACACATTCCATATCATATTTCATATCCTAACATTCCCAGCCCTCTGGTGCTTTTAATTTACGTGTGTTTATTACCGTAAAAATATTACACAGCAAAACACCCTGCTGTGTGCTAATCATTAATCCTGAGAAAATATCTGGCTTTGACTATTATTACATTCGATCTCCATCCTAATCTCACGTCTGCGCTCTGCTCGAACGGATACGCGCATGCGTTACACTGACATTTTGTGTTACGGTTGGATTAGCAGGCAAGACACAGAGAGGGATATAAACGCACGTGAGGAAGTAGAAAATATCTCATAAATATATGTAAACATGCATCAAGGCTTTGTAGGAAAGAGGAAGTACACACACACACACACACACACACACACACACACACTCACACACACAGAGGTAATGCAAACACAGGTGTGACAGGTGTTAATAATCGTGGGAGGGCGAGGGACTGGAGTGCAGCTCAGAGGTGGGTGATTATGCAAATACATCATACCAATGATACGAAGGCATTTTCGCATTATATATCGAGATCTGCATCACAGGATCCTGGTGGCAGAAAAACAGGAACGATGCAAAATATATCATTTAATATCTACAGGGGGGAAAAAAAGGGTGGGAATAAACCATTTGGAATGTTAAGAAATGATCCATCTGATCAAATAAAGATAATTTATTTAGTGATATTATAAATTTGACGAATTAACATGTATAATAACGCATCGCGATGAACATAATCCGAAAAAATAAATAAATAAATAAAAACACGTATACGGGAATTAAATATACTGAAAACGCAGGTTAAGACGAGACAAAGCTTCTGCTCGACATGCACATAGAAACATATTGCTGTTTTAAACTTTTCTAATAAAAAGCCCTTATAAAATAAATTCGGTAAAAAAAATTAAATAAATAAACATATCCATCACGGGATGGCTGAGTGTAGCAAAGAAGGTCCGGTGTAATTACACGAGCAATCTCCCAGATATTCCGTGTAATTTCCACATTAAGTAAAACGGGACGTTAGAATCCTACCAGGAAATGAAAGTAGAATGACTGCAGCGTATGAACATAAGTGATAAGGACGTATGTACGTCCCGTGTTCTTGCCTGAACCTACATGCATTAGCGTAGTTATAAATATTGACGTGTGCTCCGAATGGCACCGTAAATGTATATCTTCGGAGGGATTAGCATGTTTAAAGAAATGAAGCGTGTAATGACGGGTAGTTTCACCTCCATTACTGCACACTCATCACAATTCTTTCGTTTCTGCTCGTACGAGGCTCACTGATGTTTTCTTTTTTCCCCCCCCATGTATCGGAAAGTGAATAAAGCCCTTCTCTATAAAGCTTGACTCCGAGATCCCCACCAAAGTTCCAAGAGGCAAATGACCCTCCCATTTAAAAAAAAAAAAAAAAAAAAAAGGGGTCGGGCACCATTTCACATTTACAACACAAGCAACTTTTAGAAATTCCCCCACAATTCCCTCCTTCCCTCCCTCCTTCCTCCCACGATTTCCATTGGTAATGAGTGAAGTATTTGTCGCTCTCTGACAGGGCGGTAATTAATGTCCATGGTTTCAAAGGCAGTTCATTTTAAACACTCATCCCAGCCAAATCCCTCTTTCTCAGCTGAAGCGCAGCTTCTTTAAAGTGTAATCCCACTATTGTTGAACCTGAACAGAAGGTGAGAGCCACCGAAACAGAAAGAAAGAGAAATGAAGAGGCGAGAAAAGAGAAATTGGAAAGGGGGGGGGGGGGGGATTGGGGGGTGCAATGGGATTTGAGTCATCAGAAATGAAGACAGGGATTCTGTGCGACAAATTTGATTCCCTTTTGTCGGTTCGTACCGGCGTCTCTGCATGAGCGTCTCTCACTCTCTGAGCCAGGGTCCGGACTGGACAGGAAACAGTGCTTTTAGCACTCAACCTAACTAAACTTACACTTAGCATATGACCAGCTGAAGTGTATTGGATTTGGAAAACAGTTAGTCAATTGTTTCTGGTCCCTGGGTGGCAGTTTATGGTAATGTTTGCATCAATACGAGACAAAAGCCACCGAGCTGTACGGAGCACATCAAGGAAATGAAAGACAAGGCTGCCTTTGTCACTTCAGTGCACTATAAAGGAGGGATTTGGAGGCAAGGGCCACCGATCGCTGGGGAGCAACAAAATGAATGAAGTGTAGAAACGCCTAGTCTTGATCCTCTCTACTGGAGGTTTAGAGACTAGCTAATAGGCCGGGCTGCACTCGGGACAGAAGATATATAACCCAGACACGTTTGGGCACCGCGAAAGGTCAGAAAAGGCCAAAGCCGTAGAGGAGGGATGATAGGGAGCCTGTCATAAAAACCCCATCCTAGAGAGAATGACTGACAATCCATGTATGCTATTAGATAAAACATTTCTGATTAGCAGACCTTTCTACTCATCAGGTGAAAAATTTATAAAAAGGTCAAGTCCGAGGTGAGATCGATAAACGCTGTCTGAATTCTGATTCCACCGCAATTAAACCGTGTTCAATATAAAACAGATAATATGGAATACGGAAGATAACTGACCCCTTCGCATGCATAATGGGTGCATTTTTTATTAATCGATTGCACTTTGTTAGCATTTAATATGACGACATGTCAAATATTTATAGTATTTAATGCTCGCAGTTTCGACACGTACTGAAATCTATTTAAACTTTAACGAGATGCGAAATCAACATTAGAACGCAGATATAAAGTGATCAGAGGAATATGTGTGAAAAAGGCAGCAGGTTGCACAGATCATTCGGAAAGGTTTGGGTTTGAGAGTGATGGAAAGAAACTAAAAACATTTGATCCACATAAGCGATTTTACATGTCAAAGCCTTATCATTCGTGCAATGCAAATTTTTTTTCCCAGTTTTAAAAAAAAAATCACAAAATAAGAATAATAATTATACTGATGGTTTAATCTGATGCACATAAAATAATCCTGCAGTGCTTCGTAAAATCTCATTGTAATAATGCCGCCGAACGTCGCATTACTTCCTCAAAGTGAAATCGACTGAAAAATGGTTGCCCGTGTCTCTCTCTCTGTCTATTTCCCTTCTTTTCTCTCTGTCCATCCGGCAGACGTATTCAGAAAATACTAATTGTGCCTAACAGCAACAAGAGGATCCAGCAATCATTTTTTGGGGAAGAGAGAAGGAGAAAAAAGGGAAAGAGAGAGAGAGAGAGAGAGAGAATTGAAATGTGAATTTCAAGGACATCTGAGCACCGGGCTGTCATCATGGTCCGATTCACCGCTTATTTCTCTGATATGCATCTCCTGACCTGTATATAAAATTCATAGTTTCACAAGTGACATGAGCGAGGGTTGGGTGAGTGAAAAAAGGAGGGTAGAGGGAGGAAGGTTTCTTGACCCTGGTCACCATGGCAACCGCATCGCTGATGGGTAGCGAGCCATTTTCGCCACGGGAGGAGCGGCGCGAGGAGGCTGGAGCTTTCTTTCCATGCATAAGATTGATATGTTTACATGGAAACTCCGACGTCTCCTACGGGCCTCTTCTGTGTCCCTCGTAATCATGTTAATGAGAGGAGGAGGGACGGACGCTAATTGATGGGGGGGTGAAAACAAACAAGGTGAGGATGGAGAATTAAATTCAATTAAGGACATTTGTTTCTATAATTACAGGTTAATACTGAAGAACTCTTGCAAATTAAAAAGCGGGCGAGAAATCGCTAAATATGACTATCGCGGCTCGTAATCCGGCTGCAACACACAATAGAAGAGCCTTTATTTCTCACATATACATTACAGCACACTGGTATTCTCTCTTCAGATATCACAGCTTGCTCAGAAATAGGGGTCAGAGCGCAGGGTCAGCCATGATACAGCGCCCCTGGAGCACAGAGGGTTAAGGGCCTTGCTCAAGGGCCCGAGAGTGGCAACTTGGCAATACCGAAGCTTGAACCCCTGGTATTATTATTAAATTTAATTATAAAAGAAAAAAAAAATCAATAATATTTTATCTGTTTAGAATTTTCCAAATGCACAGTAAACTAAATTTTAGATTAGATCTAAATTTTTTTTTTTTCAAGAATTACAAATATGTGAAAATGCAAATCAGTTTACTCAAACCAGTTTACATCTTTTATTAAAAAAAATATACCGTTTAACTATATCTGATATTGTGCACAACCTTCATATAGAAAAAAAAAAATCATTTTTTTCAAAACCTATTTTACATAATCAGATCTTTTAGGTTATGACACACATTTGGCTTTAATTTCTTTAGTGTCTAGTGCATTAAACAGCGCACTAAAGTGTCTCTTAGGCAGCAACCCGCCTATGGAGAAGATTAGGACACTGGTGTGGCATTTTATTCACACCGTAATTTAGGCAGGGATTTGCTTAACCACACGGTGCTCATCTCAGAGCGGCCAGCTGCAAATTCCAGGTGGCAGGTCATAGGCAGTAATTTCAGATTTTAATAACAATCCCTCTCCTCCGGTCGCTGCCGGATTGAATGAAAGCATAAATTGCTATATCTGACCACTAGTACTTGTTAAAGCCTGTGGCAGCTCTCTCCTCTCATCTCGCCATCTCGCTCCACTCCTCCTCCTCCTTCTCCCCCCCCCAGCTGTATTAATGATACCAGGGAAAGGTCACATGAAAAATGAGTGACAAACAAATCAAACCGTATTAGCTTGTGGCTTTGTTATCAGTAGATGGCAGAGATGACAGAAAAAATTTTGAATCCTGAATAATTCTCTGCTGCAATTTTTGCTGGCTCGGCAGGCTAGAGGGAGACACAGAGAGACAGAGAAGAAGAGAGAGGGAGAGAGAGAGAGAGAGAGAGGAAGAAAGAAAGAGTGAGGATGAGGGGAAGATTCACACTGTGACTGTTTGTCTCCTCTACTGACACTGGAGGAATCATAATACGCATTAATGATGGTGTGTGTGCGAGTCTGCAGCCAGGAGCAGTCAGTCACTTCAGCTCCCACGAGGTGCCGCTGATTTGAAACACACACACACACACACACACACACACACACACACACACACACACACACACACACACCTCCCAAGGTCAGGCTTTACCCCCCATGCTAAACCTCTGCCTAACAGCGTTTCATGAAAATAAATTACAAATTTAAGAATTCAGAAACAATCAGAGGGAACTTTTACAACGGATTTGTCCGACACCGACGGGTTTTTGGTTCTCGACTCTCCGAGTCGCTGCAGCAGAACAGCCCGTCTCGAAATCACTCACGTCTACTACGAGATGAGAAAGGCAATATTAAAAAGCAAGAGCGATGGCCGCTTCCTGCACCACAGACGGATGTTTTTCCTCTGAAATGAATTGCTCTAGATCTTTCCGTTACCCGGAGCCGTTTCCTCATTGTTGTTTACAGTACGCCGCGACGTCCCGGCCGCTTAAACAGATTCATGAGAATGCAAAAGCGCACAAATGTTCTCTCTGATCTCTGCAGCCTCACAGGTGATTGTATGCGACGTGTCCTTCGCAGGGTGCGTGGCGTTTTTTTCCCTATTCACGTTGGTCCTGATGTTTTTTTTTTTGGTTTTTTTTGTGGCCTGTTTTAGGTGTTTAGGATGCTCTACAGACATGGCCTGTGTGATTACAGTGGAACAGGAGCGGGAGAGGACGTTTACTGCTCCAGATCTCTGATATGAAACCTTCATTCCATAGGCATCCGTTTATAGAGAGTCATGTTTCATCGTGGGACAGAAGTAACTGCGCGGCAGACGAGTGCATCTCCTCAAACCGCTTTCTGAATCTTTATGAACGATGAGGGAAAAAAGAAGAGAGGGGAAGAGTGGAGATGATTTCACCAGGGTTATATGATTAATCCCTGGTTTTAGACTGCGTACTGTAATACGTGTAAAAAAATAGATACTGATAAATATGAAACAACACAATGACAAACATCCCCACATTTTTCTTCATCTCTTACAGGTGTCCTTATAAACATGTTTATTGGTGAGATATAACAAAATTATGCAACATAAAGTGTGAGTGACTCATACACATTAATATTTATTCCTTTCCCTAATTACGGCTTAAATTAAAAAACTAAATAAAGGCACTGCAAGGTGCATGGGCGCATGAAGTCATCTCTAATTCACTGTCATTGTCCCTGCTCTGACTGTGTATAGTTAACAAGATTTCTCTTTAACAGAAAATGTTTAATTAACTACACAAAAAAAAGGTTTGAATATGCAAATTAGCTGAATTTTTGACAAATAAGTCAAATCAATGAAATAATAATGATATGTAAAATCTTACACGTGTATGCATGCATATGAGAGGAGCAAATGCATGGCAGCATATGGCAGAAAATACTGTCTAT
Organism: Silurus asotus; assembly: GCA_024362625.1. Lineage (NCBI taxonomy): Eukaryota > Metazoa > Chordata > Actinopteri > Siluriformes > Siluridae > Silurus > Silurus asotus. The sequence goes on from MU551652.1 coordinate 1,053,497, forward strand.
TTATTCCTTTACTACTAAATTATAGTCGTTTTATTCACACACACACACACACACACACACACACACACACACACACACAGGCTACAGATGCAGTAAATAGAGATTAGGTTGTAAAACGCTGGCTCATTCCTTTAAAGCTGGTAATCAGTAGCAGACACTGGTGGGTACTCGGCGTAGACGCTAACGAGGCATGTGAGACCATGCATACTTGATGGATATTACACACAAAAAACCTCTTGTTGCATAATTACAGCATATAAAGCACTGATTGGCCTGAACATGACACTAAAAACAACCCCTGAATAAAGCGAGGCATTATAATATTACAGACTGCTGAAACTTATTCTTCTCAAATAACTCCTTCGTTCGCTCTAGTGCTAAAAATACGAACGTTCTCAGCGGGGGATGAATCATTAACCCTCTTATCAGCGTACTGCTAACGCTACAGAGTGAAAACTAAAGGTCTCTGTCCTTCTTCACAGTCAGATTTAACACCTCGTGGAAAATTAAGATCAGTCAAGGAGGCTCAGCGTGTTTGCTTTCGGACCAGTCACGTTATTAATTATAGCTAATGCACTAATTGGACTCGGTGGACTGAAGGGTAATTATTTGTTATAATTACTGACACGGTTTATAATTTGTTAAGGTCAGAATTGAAAAGCTTTTTAATTAAACTAACAGCTGTCTTACCTGTGTCCTTAATTATGACAGGGATCGGATGAAAGGCCGTGTATAATGTGCAAAGTAACATAACAATATAGCACACAAACACACACACACACACACACACACAAGCACACAAACACACACACATACATCAGTCATTATTTTTGTGCACTCTAATCTCAGCAAGAGAAAATTAGAAAATATCAGACTGTCATTGTGAGTTGATACCAGGATTTAGAAAAAAAAGGAAAAAAAAAAAAAAAGAAAGCCAAAAGCAGAGATGACAAATCAGCCGAGTGAAGAGAAGTGGCCCTCAGACAGGGGATGTCATTTGTCATGATTGCCATTTGGCTGCACTCCCCTCACCCCGGCTCGGCATCAGATGAATGGTACCTTGATAGCCATTAATTCTAAATTATCCAAATTTGCCAAAACTGCATCTCTGCATGTGAGTTAAAATTAAATTTATCTGTACTTTAGCCCCCTCCCCTCACTTCTTTCCTCTCCTTGTGATCTGCACAGGCCGACTCTTTCAGAGAACGGAGGTGGAATTAGATTTGCCCCCTGCACAATACACACGGGCAGAGCATCAAAAGCCCTGAGCCTGGTGACATTTTGAAATGTTCATCTCTCCTCATTCCACTTCCATATTTGGAATGAATAAACTGGACAGTACTGAAAGAGTGGCGGCTCCACGGGTTTCGCTTCAGCCACGGCCTCCTCCTCATCCTCCTCCTCCTCCTTACCCTTATCCCCCTCCCAGGCCCCCCTGAATCCAACCTTTAGGCCATCCAGGGGCTTTGTTGCAGGAGGACGCAGCTGAGTTCACCCACACACACACACACACACACACACACACAGACCCCCTGCATAATACTGGAGGTAATTAAGCCACAGCTTCAAGGTTCCATGGACACAAGACAATTCAGCCTAATGAAGTATCGATCGGCTGCAGCCGAAGTAAAACAAGTTGACATTCATTTAGAGGATGTATTGAGAATATACCACAATGCCATCCAAGACATAAAGCCTCAATGACACAAATTTAAATCATATGAAAACAATGAGGCCTCAATTATGTTACCTCTAGCAATCGACTGAACCGAAAGGACCGTAAAGGAGATGCATGTCATTAACCGAATCAGAGAATATCATATTAGAAATCATTTCCAAAAGGGTGGATCGCAAAAAAAAAAATCAGCAATATATATCCGTGATCCCATAATATTGACGCCGCCCTGGTACCTGAACACATATACCCTTATGATTTAAATAGAAATGCTCGTTACGCAAGTTCAACAGGAAGTGAACTTGAAGCGGCATAATGCAAATTTCCTGATAATATTAGGCTTTTCTTCAAATGTACTGCTTTCGAGGTACCTTTGGTAGTACCTCATACTATCATATGAAAAAAAAATTACAATTAGGGGGAAAAAAAATTAAAAAAAATGTAACATCCCCATTCTGAGCTGGTTAATTTGCAAATTCTATGTGAAAATGTTTCGCAATTTAAAAAAAAAAGTCCATCATTGTAAATGAAATTTAGCTCCCTGAGACTATACTGTATTAACGAGTAGGAGTAGAGCTTAAGTGCACCCTAATTGTTGAATGAGCTACGTTCATGGCCATATGCCTAAATAATAAAAGCAAACGAAGAACAATTTTTCAACAATAATGTCATAAAAAAAAAAAAAACACGATACTAAGATAATTATATTATAATAATAAAACAGGACTGAATAATCTACTGAAAGTGAATCGGTGGCTTTTCGAGCTACGTTCATGACCATATGCCTAAATAATAAAAGCAAACGAAGAACAATTTTTCAACAATAATGTCATAAAAAAAAAAAAAACACGATACTAAGATAATTATATTATAATAATAAAACAGGACTGAATAATCTACTGAAAGTGAATCGGTGGCTTTTCCTCCTCCGAATGTCCTGACCGATTTACGTGATCGTATCTGTCATGAGACGGTGTGCAGCGTATAATATTATTGCTCTGATGAACAGTGATCAGGGAGCAATTTCTTTCTCACTTAAACACCTTTCTCGAACCGCACTAATCTCTCCGGTGAAAAAGATCTGTAAAAGTAGTAATTTCCTGCAGTTCACAGGGGACCCCCCCCCAGCCAACAAACTGCAAGTTAGAGGTTAGACTCATTAGAGCCGTGTGATTGGCAGATGCTAAGATTCGCATCAATTGCTCTACTTCTGTGATTGAGAGCTACAGATACGGTGTGCGAACGTCAAAGCCGAACTCCGCTCCAAACTCAAATAATGAGTCAATCAGAGCAAATGTTTTGGCCACCATTGTCTGTGAGCTGGATCTGTCAAAGAAGACCTTGATTGGTAAGGAGATAAGTACAGTTCCATTAAAGCAGGAACGGACTGACGTCGCCGTCTGAGACGCGAGTCATCACTGTCTGTCGTCGTCGTCATTAGATCAGTGTTTGCATCGACGTACATACTCTTTCTGTGGAGTTTATTTCCAGGAAAGTTCAGACAGTGGGATGGTGCATAAGCCATTTGGTTCGAGCTCCAGTTAACAGGATAAAGATCACCTGGGTGTTTAATGCGCTACGATGAATAATCTTTCCAACCCAAGCACACATTCCTGGGTGAGCACACCCACGTTTTTGAGCTCATTTATACAATCAGATGCAAATCTGCCTTAAAAGTAATCACATGTCTTATAATGGAGCGCACAAATGTCACTTGCAGATATGTTTTAACCCCAAACGAGGTGCGAAGGATCCCCAAAATGACGGCAACTCCGCCGAAACCAATGCATTTTTAAACACCGGCAATTACGCCAAATGGACAGTTCAGAGTAATATTTGCATTTTTGCGGAATACAGGATGAAAGCAGGCATCAAAGTCAATTTGGCTTGATCTCAGTGAGATATCAGACACCGTGGGGAGGAAATAAATAAATAAACTAAAAGGAAAAAAAAACAAAGGGAAGCAGAAATTTAAATATACTGCTATTAATGATGAGGCCAATAAAAAGAAATATTCAGCGAATGTTAAATCACACGTGCAGATATTCGAATAAAAACATTTGGGTGTAATGCGTAATTGTGAAAAGAAATGAAAGCCAGCTTATCGATATTAAGCTTTATGCTTGCTGTATGACAGCTTATAAACATGAGTGAAGATGGAGCAGCGGTAGTGGGAAAGCTGCTGAAGATAAACATCTTGCTAAACTAATCCAGATTGCATTCCTTCCGTGCCTCAGTCAGCAAAAAAAAAAAAAGCATAAAAAATATAAAAAATAACACAAAAATTCCTTTTTGCTCACATATCCATCAACGTGCAAGAATATTCCACCACAAAGATGGCAGCAGGTAAATCACCAGCCTGAGACATTATTAGCTTATAAAGGATCATGAATTAAAACCATGGCAGGCACAAAGCGCCGGCATGATCGCAACAAAGTTCTATGTGGAGAATTTTTAACCGTTAGTTCTACAATAAATCTTCTCAATTATATATATATATCACAGATTGCTTTGATGTGCCAGGGAGAAGAAAGGGAAAGGCACTATCCGGTTTATGGAGGAACTCAAGGCCTCAACAAATAAATATAAAAACAAATAAATATAAAAATGTGCATTTGTGTGTGTGTGTGTGTGTGTGTGTGAGTGATGGTCAATGTGGAAAAAGTAAGGTGTGTGTGTAATTATTAGTTAGTCAGTGTAAGGACTTGTTGTGCTGCAGGACGGCGCTGCACTTGTTGAGGTGCGAGTGCGGCTGCTGCTTTCTCCTACCTGTCAGCTGTGAGGAGAAGTTCAACCTCGTCTCTGAAGAACTGAAGACCAACACACTGCATGCAGACGCACTGCTTCTACTTAACTGAAAATACAAAAAAGGGGAAAAACATGAACATCTAAACATCACCAGTGCATCAAAGCTTTTAATCGGAACAAATATAACGTATATATGAATTAATGAACATATACAACATCTAAAAAAAAAAAAAGTTTCTTCACAATTTATTTATTTTTTTTTTTACATAAATAAGCCGCACCTGTCTATAAGCCGCAGGCTTATACACACTAATGTACTTTACACAGGCTTTAACGAAAGACACATTACACACTGTGTCACGGGTGAAATATGTTGCGCTTCCTTTAGGAGCATAGCGGTATTTTGGGAATAGCATTCCAGAAGCGAGCTCTTCCCTTCACCCAAACTCAACGCGCTACAACGGCTTGTATCTAAACAGTAGCCGACCAAGAAAGTCATTGTTTACTGTCTTCCTTCTTCCTTTCACAACTATTTCTTTTGGGAGTTTATTTTTGGCATCGTCATGCGTTTAAAAATCACCCGATGGAAGTTTTTTCTCCCGATGCCGTGCAGCTCAGAACACAGGTGAGGTGCGGTTTTTCATTTCAGTTGGGAAATTTCATTGGTCTAATGTTATGGGGGTTCAGTTTTTTGGCTTGAAGTTTGTGAAACCGGGAAAAAACCCTAGGAAAATTTCATAAATTAGCCGCTTCGTTGTTTAAGCCGCGGGGTTCAAAACGTGGAAAAAAAGTAGCGGCTTATAGTCCGAAAAATACGGTATCTGTTTTTATCTCTAGAAGTTTTATTAACTTGTCATGTTAGTGATTTTTGAGATACAGAGATACAGAAAAACTACTGAATGATAATATTGATGCCAGCACGTGTGCCATCATTTTCAGACAGAACTGACAGACAGCATAGCAATAATGGCGGGCAACCACGACAGGATCCAAGGCATCATTAGTCAGTTGGAGGAGACCTGCAGGGCCATAGAGGTGAGCTGCACTGTGTGTGTTCCAATGTCCTGACAAAACTATCAAGTTATTGATGGGGAAAATGAGAACAGGCCCTCTGACTTACTCACACTGGAGCTAATGAGCTGGGCAGATAGGATGCTGGAGCACTTCCAGGAACTCCTTGCTGTATCCTTGGAGGTTTTATTATGACTTACAAGCTAACCAAAAAGAGTTTTTTTTCTTGATGAAAGAGAAGGTAAATGGCTATTAGGTGGGGGGGGTCAGCATTTCTTGATTAGACTTTTGATGACTCAGGCAGTGGAAATGCAGAAGCACAAGGTTTTTGAATATGACAAAAAAGTTGTAGGTTTAAAACTTTATTAATTCAGATGAAATCATAAATAAATGATTGTGTGGTATTGATCTTTTTAATCATTAAACATTCGTCTTGCAGGAGAATGGCAGGAGGCAAAAGTCCCATTTGTGTGAAAAATTTGACAATCTCTATGCCATCTTGGAGGACAGAAAAAGAGAGATGAGTCTCAAAGTGTCAGCCGAGCAGGATGAGAAGCTCATCTATATCCGTGGACTTAAGAGGAAGTATGAAGATCACCTAGAGAACATGGCCAAGATTGTCGAGTCAGGAATCCAAACGATGGAAGAACCTGAGATGGCTGTTTTCTTACAGGTACATGAAATACACTTTCCATCATTTTCATGTTCTAAATGATCACTAACTAATTAAGAGTGTTTTCACGCTGATCTGAATGTACCCAGGAACAATATTGGTATCGTCTCCAGAGGACGTGTTCTTCCCAATTTTGCTTTTGCATAGACAAAAACAGAGACAAATTATTTCTCAGGGTTGGCTCACAATTTAACATCATCAACACAAAACACAAGACAATGTTCTTATTAATGTTCATTTAATTGAGTTAATGACTGTGTCTGTACTTTGGTTTGTCTCTGATTAACCAGTAATGAGACCGCCATTCAGTCAGTGCTGCTAATTTCAATACAAAACATTCAGTGTTTTTCTGGGGGGTTTTTTAGCTGCCATTTTTAAACATTGAATATATTACTTACTTTATTTTCTCACCTTCACAAAAGACAATTATCTGCAAGTTTCTTCTTTAATTCATTGATCTTCAGTAACTGCTTTTTTATGGTAAATGCTGATTTAATGCCCAGCATCTTGACCCTAAACACGGACCGGTGTTGAGATGGACTTAAGACTTCCAACACCCACATATTGTGAACAATTTGAAAATAGTGAAGGCAAAATAATCCTTACATTCTCATCTGGCAGGACGACTACATAAACTCTAATTTTCATCTATCACACACATGTAATGCTGAATTTCATTCTGGCCAGATTTCAAATTAATTCACCAGGACCATACCTGGGTACAGAAACAGTATTTTTCCCTAACAGATGTGCACAGATTTGGGATTTAAACAAAAAAAAATGTGAAAACCTGTACTTATACCTAACAATGAATTATTATGATTTCATCATTAATTGTTGATCAATCATATTTTTCTTTATTTGTCTTTTCAGACTGCAAAACCTTTGTTGCAAATGTAAGTAAACCCCTCCACATTTAATGCTTTTTCATCCACTTTCACCACACTTATATTGTTATAGTTATTATTAATTAAAATATGTATTCACAATCACATGCAAATAAATAAATAACTAAAACGCAGTATGTTTAAAAGTCTGGAACCATGTACTCCTCTAAGATGAGTGACTGAGGTTCTGAAAATGACAATGTAGAAGATATGGAAGATTTGTTTAAATGTCTACCCAGAGCGAATCATATGCTAGTCAGAAAAGGCAAAGCAAAATCTCTTGCATGATGGTTTAGCTGACAAAAAAAAAAAAAAAACGATTACTCTATGCAAATCTGCATGGATGGAAAACCTGTGACCTCCTTGCAAATGTGACCATCAGATGCATGCAATGCAACATTTAGATAAGTCAGAGGTGTTCTGGAAACAAATGCTGTGGACTAATACATTAATAATGGAACACAATCATCAAAGGTATAAAAAAAAAATGTTCTAGAAGCAAATGCAACTTAAGCTGGAAAACGCTACTATTTAAAATCTAATAAATGCAGGGTGGAGTTTTTGGAATGAAGCTCACAATACCCTGAATTGAACATCATTGTAAATATGATGGTAGATCTGAAACTGTGTATGTGCTGTGCAGGCCTAAGATTATCTCAGAGCTAGAAGCATTCTTGAAGAGTGGGTGAGAATTTATTAAACAAGAATAGATTGTTTAATAAATAAAAGAAAACCTTTGACTGGTCACAAAAGGCATTTGAAAGTTGATATCTGCCAAAGTGGTGTGTTGTAGGGCGTACAAATTTTTTTTTCTGCAGAATTTGTGTTCACTAATTTTCACTTCAAAAATTCTAAACGATTTGTTTGTTTCTCAATCGGCCAGGATGGGCGAGGCCACAAATACATCCCACTTGGAAAAAGTGGAGCATGGCTATGAGAACATGGACCATTACTCCGCTAACTTCAAGAAGGAACGTGGAGTTCTAAGCAGTATAAACTTCATTACAGGTAATAACATGTTGCCCTGTAGCTTTAGCTTGGGTCCCATTACTTTGGATCAGCTGATGGAAAGTATTGTGGCAGTTTTAAAAATCAGAGTCGGCTCTGGTTTTATTTTTCTGCAGATGAGGACGAGGAAGAGGGAGATTTAGTGGGGGCAGAGAAGGACATCCAAAAAGAACAGGCTACTTCAGAAGAGTTCCTGAGCACCACATCTGATCCTCTTCCTCCTCTTCTGCCTCCCAGTCCAGAAAAACACACTCAGAGCTCGTAGCTCTGCGACTTCAGAATGAACACTTTTTTTGGAGCTGGATTTGTATGATTAGTGGTAGCTTAACTTTTTTTTTAACATATTAAATCCACCCACATCTTCTTTGCTTGTACAGATATTTTTATCAAACGCATTTGGTGTACATGTTTAAATGTTTAGGCACCTATAACCTAATGACAAATGAATCGTGTGGAAGTTTAAAATATGCAAAATAGATTTTTGCTAATTTGGCTATAGCATTTTAAAGTTTTGCTACCTGACAGAGAAGCAAAAATATATAAAGAATTCTCCCAACACAAAAGATAATTTATAAAGGGGAAAGGACCTGAGCCTCATGTTATTGTACGGCTGATTTGATCTTGATGTGAACTTGACCAGTGAATTTACAAGCTTTGGCCTTGTAGGAAAGTTTTAATTAGGAAGGAAGGACAGGGGTCTGTTCGGTTAGTTAAAGAAAAGAAGAACGAGCCTCTTATTCTTGCCTCACATTCGATTACTTTCCAACCCCAAACTTTTATTTCATCTCGTTCTCTAATATATCAAAATATATTTATATTTATGAAAAAAAACTTATCCTATTCTTGTAAGCATGTCTCAATGCTTCCCAAATGGCTGATTTTCCCTTTGTTTTTTCGTGAACAAAAAAAAAAACCTAAAAATAAATTTTTGTGGTTATGGAAAGCTCATCCAAGATGATTTTATGTGTGATATTTTTACTCAGGTTGGCACCGTCAGACGGTTTACTTCACAAGTGACAAGCTCTCCTCTTAACACATGCCTCATTTTCAATGCCAATAATGAAGAAGATGACTTTTTTTTTTAGTAATGCATGTTAATTAAGCCCTAATTTTCTCTCCGTGCCCTCTAGGGATGTTTTAATCATGTTTTTCTGAAATGTTACACTCCAATAGGTTGTAATGGAAGTAATCTCTCACTCACCTTTATTTACCTTGTAATAGCCAATGTGGCGGATGTGTGCTTGATGAAGGAGCTGAAAAATTCATGCTCTTGCATAATCTACCCTTTATGAACTTTACCGTTGATTGTAATGAAGTCCAGACATCTGGGAAAACCTTCTGATGTTTGTTAGCGCTCCTCACATTTGTCAATCCTGGTATGAATACAATGTTTGTGTGATGATATGCTTTGTGGTGGTTTGTCTAACAGGCGTGGAATAGATTCGAGAGAATTCATGCAAACTAAAAGCCCATGTTTGTCCTCACAGAAGGGCACAATGAATCACACCAGCGAAATTGTGTTGACCTCAGGTCATGGAGCGCAGCGTCAACGTATACTAGTCACAACAAACCTTAATTTAGTAGTCATAAAAAACTCAGACGATGTTTTTTTTTTTTTAAAAAGGTACGGAATTTTGGTTCTACACTTCGAACAGTTCTGTCTGGAACAGGATGTCCTAAAATTAAGTATAATTGTGAAATTTATCTTGTCGTTACCGAAATCCAGATGTTATTTATCTGGACTGAAATTTAATGTTTTGTGTAGCTGCATTTTAGGGCAATTCAATTTTTTCCCCTACAGATTTTTTCTCCTCGTCAATGTATTGTGCTTGGATTTGTTCTCAGAAGATTATTTGGACGTGACGTGTTGAACCAAAAAGCGAAGAAAGAAAAAAAATCAAATTTCCATGCAAATGTTTCTATTTATTGGTCAATTTTTCTTGGCTTAACTTCAAATAAAAAGTGCATACGATGATGTGGGTTGTGTATCTGCTTATCTCTCTGATGTGTCAAGTGTGTATTCACACACTCATGACTGAGTCACGTTGTTTTGCTCTTTTCACCCATGTAATGTTTTGGACAAGAGCGACCAAGAGAATATATTATAATATTCCAGTATTATAAATATGAAGTCTGTGAAGCACTAGAAAGAAAGAGCTGGGGTATTTTTTTTTTTGCAAGTGTATTAACATTTATTAATAACTGTGATCATACATCAAAAATCTAGACAAGAAGTGAAAAATGTCTTTTAATGTTTTATTGAAAAATATAAAAATAAGAACATTCTCTTGCACAACAGAAAATTACTGTTTGCTCATTAGTTTATTAACAAACTTACAGTGTATTTTTTAAGGTACAATGAAACTGGATATCTATCCAGATAAAATCAACTTCTCAGTACAGTACTCTGAAAATATTTTTTATTTATTTTTTTGTAAATAGTAATGTACCGTCGTTTTTATGCTACAGTTTCAATTTAGCATTTGCACAGCAATTATGGAAAGTGACACCAGTGTCCATGTTCATTCTCCTATTTCCTTCTACAAATAAATAATACAATATATAAATACATTAGGATGGAAAAGCAGCACTGTGGTACAGGATGTTATGGTTTGTGCTAAATGTAAATAAAAAAAAAATCCTCTTGGTCAGATTTTGGGCTACTTGCCGAAAATCTCCATCATTTTCCGGTTGCTGTGCGCCTGCTGCGCCAGCTGCTCGGCCTTCGCCATCTCCAGCACCTCCCGCAGCAGGTGGAAGGTCAGGTCCAGGGAGATGGGCGGCTCCTCGGCACGGCGCGGTCTCTCCGCTGGTGCGTCGCGCAGCCCGCGGGCCGCCTCGGAGACCTCGCCCTCTTCGCGGAGCAGGTGCTGCGTGAGCCTGAGCTGCAGAGCGCGTTTGAACACTGATGAAGCCGGTTCGGGGCGCGCCTCAGACTCGGACTCACGCTGATTTCCGTTGCCCACACGGATGAAATACTCCTCTCCTAGACGTGCCCAAACCGGCCGTGTGCGCCTCTGGTCTTCCTCTTCTTCGAGCGCGGAGATGGAGGGGGAGGAAAAGGAGGAAGGGGAGGCTCGCCGGTCGGGACCGTCCAATGGCCGGCACTCGTTCATGCGTGGTGGAAAGGCAACAAGCAGAGCTGCTGCGGTAGTGACAAGAAATTGGAGCTTCATTTCTGAGGAGGTTCTGCGGGAGGACAGAAAATTATCACAGTTACGCGCACGCTTGGTCAAAATGCGCGCTGCGGTTTGGAACTTTTTCTTTCTTCCAAAAAAAAAAAAAAGTTGAGGAAAGTTAATGAGTGGAGATAGCTGGAGAAAATAATAGGTCTAGTTTGTACCTTAACTTTGGAATGATGATACATTTACGCGTACACCTTTTGTACCTTTAGAAGGTGGATGGAGTGTAACGCATTACTCCAAAAAGGCACTTTCTCATTAATAGTTTACATTACAACCTTCTATAGCAGTATAATATATCTATGTTTGGCACGTGGAATAAACATCATAATGGTACAAAAGATAACAAGTAAAAGTAGCATTTGGAACTCAATCATGGAATAAAAACTTCGTTACTAGTAATATGTGTTAGTATGAACGATTCTTCAGTTAATTGTCACACAAACATAAACAGCTAGACATCATTTTATTTAAAAGGTTTATACTTTAAGAGCATTCATTTAAGATTTATACTCAAGATTGTGCGTGAGAGTTTTACGCACAGTTTTACGCACAGTTTTACGCACGCTTCGGCACCTGTATAGACTATGCATTACTCAAAAAAGCACCAAAATCACGACATCTTGTCATCTTCATACATTTATATACACGAATAATTCATTAGAAATATTTATAAAAAAAAAGAAAAAAAAAAGAAAAATGTTTTGCTGAATTGCAAAAATGCGTACCTGGTTTGCGCAAATGGAATATCCGCAGGAACAGTTCTTTCTTCTTTGTTTTTTTTTTTTTGTTGACTTTTTTATGTGATCTACTCTACTCTTCACTTCCAGCTGTTTCCTGACAAGATATTCAAGAATAGAGTTTGGTGACTTCTTCAGAGGAGGGACTGGAGTTTGGGTTTATATAGTGTTTGCGCATGCGCACTGGAGAACGATTGGACCTGAATGAACGTAAGCGAGCAGTTTGGTTGCAATCTGAATGAGTCATCGAGATGTGCGCGTGCGTGCGCGATCCCTTATCTCATAAAGTGAAGGCTGGTATAGAAAAGTTCATGTAAGAATGAATGTCTTGTTAAATATCACACGATACCATGCAAATGGTTTGTTTTTCGGATCCTCTATTTCTGGATTGCATTTTTAAGACTGCATATGGACCAGAGTCTAAGTGTGCATTAAACAATATCTATTGCAAAACTTCCTTACCCTTGTGCAATAAATCTGACATCTTAATTGCAAACCCTTGTGCAAACATGACAAAGCATGCAGAACTGTTTATTAAACAAAATTTAAGTGAACTTAATTGGAATAATTAATTCCTTGCAACAAAGGGAAGAGTGTGCAGCATCTAATCTATCTTAGGGAGCCTAATTAATTGTGTTAAGATAAGTAACATCCTCTTGGAAGAAGTTTTTGTCTGTACGTTGTTTGTCTTTTCAAATTAATAAGCATATTTTCTTACGTTACAGATTGAATTGGGTTGATTAATAGAATTAATCTAGAACTGGATACGTCTATTGCAAACCTCACTTGGTAATTGTGGCCTTCTAGATTTAACCCCATGTTTGTTAAGTTTGTAAGGGTCATGCCATCTAAAGTTTGGAAAGTTTTCGAGCAAGGTTTCCCTGTATCCATGTGGGTTTTCTCCAACTACTCAAAAATATGTCAGTAGAGACAAATTAATTGCCCATAGATGTGGATCGGTGTGTGAATATTTGTGTGCGCATGGACTGGTGATGGAACCAGGGTGAATTCTGCCTTTCCATGAGTATTCCTAGATTCACAGCAACCCTGAATCAAGTAAAGCATCACTGGATATGACTAAATGAGTGAACTTCCATAGCACTTTGGTGAAATGTTATATTACTTACAGTATATCTGTGTGTATATATATATATATATATATAATTTGCATGCCACAATGGACACTTTAATTATCGGAATCTTTCATGAATCTTATTATTGAAATAGCTTAGTGTTCTGCAATGATTTCTGCATTGATTTTGATATAATGTATGTTTCAAATCATTGTTCTCAGCCTAGACTTAACCTTTTGTCAGAGGCAACCCTGAATATTCTGGAATTTCATGATGCCACCAGAGAGTCTCTGGATGACCAACTGTAAAGAAAAACCTTAAACACTTGATTCTTATGAGTCCACAGTTTGGCTGTGGACTGTGCTTGTTTATATAAAGATTATTGATAGTTTTCATGACTAAAATGTTGAACCATGCCCTCATTACATGCTTCAAAGTGTAATTTATATTAGGTTTAGCAACGTTCAGAAGCTGTTCAGCAATACATTTGTAGGCTGCTGTCAGATGGGTCTTGCAACCATTCCAAACATATATTTTTGATTTCAGGAGGTGATGCCTAATAGGTATAGATTTGTAGAAATTGAAAGTAAACTGCAATTCTGAATCAATGATGTTTCATGTCTTTTATGCCTTTCTCACTACCCTTCTAACCATCGAGCTCCAGAATTGTGAATTTTTTTTATTATGGTGCTGATTGTAGTTAATCTTATTTTTCACTGCTTATTCTTGTTTTATGTCCATTACCAGACTTGTGCAGTTCAACAGCCATCTACAACCTTTTAACATGATTCTGGGTGATTTTAATAGTGAATATTAAAATCACTGTGTGTACTGTTTATTTAATACAAAACCCTTTGCCTGTTTGTTTGTTTTTTTGTGTACCAGTCATTCTGAAGTTGCTTGCTCTCTATTTACGTCAGTCCAAATCTTGCTGTGTAAAATTGTGTTTGGTTTTAATGGTGTTGCTGGAAAATTAAGTGACCTCAATTTTGACCCTGTATCAATTACATGATTACTATTAAAATCTTGTTACTTGTTTATAGGCCAGAGTTTAAGCTTACGGTTAAAAGGATTTGAATATGAATATTGACGTGTTATTCCTGAGAACAAATTCATTCATGCTATAATAATACTCTAGAACAAGTGTTCACTGATGGAGGTTATGAATTATTCAAGTCACTTAAGGCTTGAATATACTGAAACAGCACTTATCAACATTGGAATTGAAAGTCTTGGCAAACTTTGCATCTTGTCAGTCATTGAGTGAAAGAACAGACTGGGCTGCTGAAATTCATTACAGATGCAGAGGAGCAAGACAACGTCATTGCTGTCTACCGCCGCTGTCTTTCTCGTTCGCTTTCATTCAGCCTGGTTCAGGAGGGACACATGAAGATGGAGCACCTTGACCTGAGCAGCTCCATAAATGCCCTATGAATGTCAACTGGGTGTTCCTGAGCCCCCATCCACCTCTCCATATTCGGCTGATGAAAGGAATAAATCATGAAATCTATGCAATGTTTTTCTATTATTATTTTTTTTTTCAGTTGAATGTTGTCTTTCTAATAACACACAACATAGTGTGAGTAAATGCCACGATAATTTAGTTTCTATGCACATTTCCTCTCTCGACTTCACAATAACACAAGACAAGTCTGATGCAATATATTTCTTATTGTTCTGTAGCATAGAAAAAAGTTATTGCTGTAAAAGCAAGGTAAAGGTAAAAGGTAATTACTCTTTAGTTGTGTGGAAGAACCCTAGGGATAATGGAGCCAAACAACAAGGCAAAAAAGTGAATTCATCTTCAGAATGATGTTATTAAGGATAATGACCGCATCCATCTCAAGCCAGAGCTGACAGGTGCAGAAGGCAGCAGCCATCTTAGTTCTATTTATGGATCTTTAGCAGAGCTAGTCTGTCAAAAAAGTTTTGAGTTAATTCGCTCAAGCCTACCCCCAGTGATTCACTCTTGTAAATTAATTATTAATTTTTTTCAACGCCTAGTATGCAGCCTCCTGTTGTTTCCTTTTGAGCACAAAAGGAAATTTAACGCCCCTCCACTTTCATCGGAAATATATTTATATGTCAGATTTATTGCTTTTAGCCATGTGTGGGAGAGTTCATTTTGATTTATTGCATGGAGGCTCAAAAAGCAAGCACCAGGGTCAAAAGCTTAAGTGTTCCAAAACAAAACTGTGACAGTTTTTTCTTCTTCAGCGTCAGGTCTGACGTGAGACGCTGAAGCTTTGTGACAGAAATGCACAACACCACGACATCATCAGGTCAGTCTGCTGTCGGTCATCTATGTCAGAGTGGTTTCAAATCAATGTCTTTATGTGGATGCAGCACCAGGAAACACTACATTAAAGGTCCAGGATGGTGCACTGAATGGCTTATTGTACATCTCGTCGCTAGCATCGCAGGTTTAAACAAAGAAAAGAACCCTGATTCAAATTGACAACTGCAGAAGGTAAAGCTATTGATAGTCAATGCAAAACTGTTTTCTTTTTTCTTCCATTCACTTTCTCAGTCGACTCCCAGCTTGGTCACGTTATTCTCAGGTAATTGCATTGGATTAAGTAGGTGCATTGTGAAAGAACACTCTTTCTTCTGGTCAGCTGAGGGTGGATATCAATAAACCTAATTGACATTATAAATATTACTTTAAAGTCCTGCTCATCTTTCTGGTCCTTATACATGACTTTCTGACTCAACTGCAGGGCTCATCTGCCAGCTCAAAGAGGTACCAAGACATATGGCCTCATGCAGCTAATTGAACCTATTGTACTAACAAAAATAGATTTATGGTTGCATTGAACCATGTTTTTAAAGGTGCACAGAAACCTGCACAGAAACAAAAATGTATGATTTAGGGGTGGAAATATTTTGTTTTGTCATCGCACAAACACTTCCACATTATGCCCAAAACTGTCAGTTTCTGCTTTCCAGCTCATCTACTATAATGACAATGAAGTTATTATACACCTGGTGTCTGCTAGAGCTCCAAAAAATAAAAGTCTACGGTATGATGATATATGTAAAAACACTTGGAAAGATTTTTTTTAGTAAACCAGTAAAAGGCACAGGACTGTATGCTTTATTCATTCATTTATTATTATAAAGATTAAAAAAATGCTCAGGAACAAACAACCAAGCTGACATTTGCCCAACACAATGGCTACTGGAAACGTGAGTTTATTTCAAAATGATTTATTTTTTCACAACTAGAGGGCACTACAAATATTCTGTGATGCTTTTAAGGTCTGAAGGGACTGGTGACACCTTGCTGTCAACCCTAACTTTGAAGTTTTCCCTTCTCTAGGTATCACCAGTCTTACTGGCGATAACAAGTTTTCTAAGACATGCTAACCTTCTCTCCTGAAATTACTCGCTGCTTCAGAAGAAGCTGAAGCACTATTTAATTATGTTTTCAGACTGTAAGGATTACCTGAGGGCATTGATTCTGATTGGGGTCTACAGTTCACAACGTTCATGTGGAAATCGTTCGGCAAATTGTTAAACATCAGCGCCAGTTTAACTTCCGGATACTGTCCCCAATCCAATTAGGAATTAGACTAATTTCTATGCTTTCACTGTACCACTTTGTGGAATGACTTCTACCTGGAAGGAATATGCTCAAAACTCGTTAACCAATACATGCACAGGATTGACCTATTGTTCAGTGCATTTTAGAATAACACTCCACTCTTTCCTTTGTCTGTGAAAGCATCATATGGCTTTAGATGATACGATGAAATGGATGAAAAGATATTTGGGCTTCACTAATAAAGTGTCTGTTTATATACATATGCATAAAGACAATAATTAATTTCAGGTTAGCGATAAAGCCGTGATGCCACTCAAACTGTTTGGATCCTGCTAAGATGCTGATGCCTTGTGCACCATAAAAACACACGAGAATAACGAGCACTGTTTCCCAGACCTTATTCATCACCATCATTCATCATCCCGTCAAGCATAAATCCTATTTTCATCTCAGCAGATGCATTAGTTAACACAGCCCTGCAACTTCCTGTTAGACTCCGTTGCTTTGAAGATTGCTCCCAAAAAAAAAAAAAAAGAAAGTTACCGAAAATAAACCTGGGGACAGTATATTTGAGTAGCAAAAATATTACATTTCTACAAAGGGTTCTCCAAAATAAACCGTGCATTTTTGTAGGTGTATGTGCGAGATTTCATTAATAAGCCAAGCCTTGAACAAAAAAATATGCAGTTCATGCTAAAAACAAGAAGTCTATTCTTTCAAAGACTTTCCCATGTCCATAAACGTTTACACTATTACACACCACTTCTCACTTTCACGCTTTTTTTAATCTATTATCCAACTTTATCATAGAACAAGACAATGAGCCAAATCATACAACAACCAGGCATAATATTATGGCTAAAGATCTGGCTTAAAATTATGACCACCTGCCTAATATTATGTTGGTCCCCTTCTTTCTGCCTGACCTGTAGAGTATTAAGAGCATAAACTTCTTCAGCAGTTTGAGCTACAGGAGCTCGTCTGTTGGATCGGACCACACGGACCAGCCTTCACTTCCCACCTGCATCTGTTCCTGTTCCTTCCTTGGAGCACTTTTAAAGGACACTGACCACTGCAGACCAGGAACATCCCACAAGAGCTGCAATTTTGGAGATGCTCTGACCCAGACGTCTAGACATCATAATTTAGCTTGGTCAAACTCGTACAAAACATTATGCTTGGCCATTTTTCCTGCTTCTAAGACATCAACTTTGAGGACAAAATGTTGACTTGCTACATGATATATCGCACCCACTAACAGGTGCCATGATGAAGAGATAAACATCAGTTTACACAGAAGGAAGGAAATTATCTTTTCACCAAACATGGTCAGGGAATTAGCTGTTACTCTAAAGAAGATTCCAGAGTTTTACCTTTCTATTTTATCTATACTGTATACTCTATGTGGTGTAAGAAATGGCTTATCAAACAGCTGTTTGAAACAATGTGCATTTTTTATTTTTTTTTTACTTTTGTAAACCATTGTATGAAGTAATAAAACAATTAAAATACAAAAATTTATGTTTGTAATTCTTTTTCTTTTTCTTCTTTTTAAATTTAGAATAAAATTTTCCTTGTAACACCAGAGTTGACTAATCAACAGCCTAATTTAAAACATACTTTTTTTACTTCTTTTTTCCTTTCTGCTCTTCTTTTATGTTATAGTTTTTTTTTATTAATTTCTCTCCCATTCTTGTTTCCTGTCACATTTAGTTCTTTTTTATTTTCTACATTCCTAAAATAGTTTCTTTCTCATTCTCATTTTCATTTATATAACCAAATATATCATTCTTTTTCACATATAACTCTTTATTTCTTTCTTTCTTTCTTGTGTTTTTTTTTTTTTTTTTTAATCACTTTCCAACTTTTTTGGTCTTTTAATCTGTCGTTTAGATTTATTTTTCTTTTTTCTTTTTTTCTTCATATTTTCCACCTGTAATTCTCAGATTTTCTGATTCTTCTTTCATTAAAATTTTCGCACTGATTTATATATAAAAATTTTTAACATTAGTTTTTTTTAACTTTTTTCTGTCTCTTTGTCTTTGACTCATGCTCATTAAACACTATAACTTTAACAACTTTTCTTACCCTTTTTCTTTCTTTCTTCTTTATTTATATACTTATTTATCTATTTCTTTCTTCCATATAACTCCTTCAGCATTTTCACTGCTTACACTGTGTATTTCCTGCTTTAAAGCAGGCGTCAGGACCACATTTCTTAATACTGTATATGGGTCAGCTGTAGCTGCTCATCATTTTGCACTGACCCACATATGAATGAATGTGCAGAACTGTAATCTTTGCCAATCACAGCTCAGTAAATGTTACATCAACAGACGTGTGGGTATTTGAGTGACCACTGTAAACGTTTTTAATACTCCACCACAACAAATGATGACTGAGCCATTTATATTGTCGGAATCAGAAAGATTATCGTGACCCAGATTTAGTGCCAATGCTTGAGGAAAGTCATTCAGAAATAAAGTTGTAGCTTACGTTTTTAAAATTTCACCTTTACACAAAACAAATATATCACAGGCATACACTTTGTATAGCCCAGACAACTATTTCAGTTTTTTTGTTATGATGGACATAGAAAAAGACACCGATAACATATACAGTGCTTGTGAAAAGTTTGGAGTCTTTCATTGGTTTTTGAGAGACGTGTGCATGCTCCTTTTGTTTCTATGCACCAAACAAAATGTTTTAATGGTATGTAGATTTACTTTGACCAAACAAATGTATAAATACACAACAATGTTGAAATGGATGTTTTTGTAATTTCATTTTGGCAAATGTTTTCTTCACTAGTTGGAGATTTCTTTCTGACCTTGTGATCCAGTTCATCCCAAAGCAGCTCCACAGGATTTAGGTGCAGTGACTAAACAGGCCATTCCATAATCGATATTACTCCAGACGACTATTTGCTCTCTAAATAATGCTTACCGAGCTTTACCGATCAGAAATAATATTGTGACATTATGACATTATGACCTGGGGAGTGAATAACACTGATTGTTCACTATCATATATACTTTAATAAACACTAAATCAACTTCTTTAGACAACAGGGTTCAATTCTTTTTTCATGTATATGTTGCTCAAGGAAAAAAAACAAACAATGTAAATACAATTAGCATTGACTGAATTCCCCTAGGCCGGCATTTGGCTATAAAAACAGCTGCATAGTAAAAAAAAAAAAAGTCTCTAACTAACTAGTCAGTGTACCGTCTTTGCGAATGTGTCATCTGGCTGTTTCTTGATCAGGTCTGTGTGACACGCAATCAATGTTTTGTGGCCTTTTGCAGCATGAGCAAGCACCAAGCGTGCAGCTGGGTCCTGTCACCGGCTGTACCCTCCCACACAGGCATACACACAAACACACACACACACACACACACACACACACACACACACACACACACACACACACAGTGTCTCTCTGAGTGATAAAGGGCATGAAATACACTTGGCTCTCTCGTTCTCCTGCATATTTCATCAGTTTGTGCAGCCTCCCCGTTTTAAACAATTATGTGTCCTCTATCAATTCTCATTATGAGCATGGCTGAGTTACTGGACAACCTAGACAGCCCTTTTACAGGAAAATTGCATACATTTCACATGTGGTTGTAAGTGAGTAATGTGCATTTCAACATGTTACTCCCTAAAAACAAGCACATGACATCTAATGAATAATATGTGATAAATAATACCAAATGTCCTACAACGTGTGAAAATAAATGAATCATGTGTTAGATACTAATGTGGGAAAATAAACAAATTGTGTCTAATATCCCACATGACAATAAAAATAAAAAAATGTTATTAAATGAACCATTTTAAAAAAAGGATGAAAATAAATAAATTGTGATTATTTAAATATGAAATTTGTTTTGATTTCTTTCTGTAATGGATCACTTAATAATAATAATTAGCGGTGTATCTTTGTTTCAGTGTCCAGAAATTCTAATAATAATTTTTTTTGTTAAACCGATATAGCCAAACGAATATTTAATATGACATATATAGTAAAAGAGTTAGCATGTTACATCAGTCATAGTAAAATATTGAAAAGTGTGAAACATCAAACATATTTTGAAATTTTGCTGTCGGCAGAAATAATTCTTTCTGAGTCTGCATCCAAACAGCAGACAATTTGTGGCAACAACAACTGCATTGTTTGGCCAAAAGGAAGTGGTTCAATTGTTGGCAGGACTGCTTCAATCTTCCAGATAATGTAATGTAAAAAAATTTACTATTTTTTTTTATAATGCCAAACAGCAAAATAGATTTTTTTAAAAGGAAACAAGATAGAACCACTTTTCAAACACAGAGAATGAGAATCATCAGAAAACTTTCTAGGTGGGTGCAGCCAAATATAATTAATATTATTTAACATAATATTATTATTGAATAGGATTGCTTGATTATGGCTTAAAAAAATACTAAACACTAAGAATCAACAATATTCATTTCAACATGTACCAACCAACCTAATTACAGAGTTAGCAAAGTGCTCCTGAAAACTATCAAAGCTAGGGGGCCGGAAAACTGTTCCATCATGACGATGCTCCTGAGCACACAGCAAGCTCCATGAAGATATGCATGAAGATGAACCTCAGGCCTCCTCACTTCACAGACATCAGTACCTAATGTTGAGCACAAATGAGCACAAATCTTCCCAAGCACACTCCAAATCATGTGAAAGATCTTCCCAGAAGAGTGGAGATTATTACAGAGAAATGGCAACCAAATGTGGAATAAGATGTTCAAAGAGGACATACAAATCTTATGGTCAGGTGTACACAGATTTTTGTCCATACAATGTGTTTATGATCGCATGGTAAAATTTCACTTCATATACTCGTTAGACTTCTTCCACTAAATTGCTTTAATTTGCTAGATAGCTTTTTATTGATACATTGACTTATGTAGTACGTTTTTTTTTTTTTCTCGTGGTGGGTTGTTTTTTTCTCACTACCTTTATTTTTTACAAGATTTCTTTTGTTTGCTAGCTTGTTTTCTCTTGCTATATTGTTTATTTCTTCACTCATGGATTTTGGGTACTTGGGGTTTTAGGCAGAGACAACAGTTGGGCATGGTAAGGGCATAGGAGATGCCAAGTTTGGTTGCTCAATCAGCATAGAATAATACATGATAAAGTAAAATATGTCTTATTGATGTTTCAAACACTTTAAATAGTTGCTGCAGGGTCAGAAATGCAAATTTCAGAGGGGGGCACATAATATCAGCAGACAACGCACAGCCTGGGCTTAATGAATATCCGATTAAGAAGAATTTAATGGCTTCATATTCTGAGGCTAAGGATGCCAATGACACGCTGCGAGGTTGATTTTCCTCAAGGTCGACCTCTTGTTTGCTCGTCCTGCTGACTCTTCCTTTAAAGATTTCTTTTTTGCTTGTGTGTCAAACTTGTCTTCAAGAAATGTTCAACTCATAAAAATGCATGTTTAAAGTTTAACCGATGAAAATTTGTGCTTCATTGAAAATGAGCTATAATAGCATACATGAAGTTCATTTACAAATTAAAAGAATTATTCAACATGTTTTACTTATTTTACCTTGTTATTCAGTTGAAAACATATTCCATCCATTTTTTATGTTTTTATACTGTGGGCCCCCTGACGGTTGTGGCTCCTGTCAGTAGCCTTGTTGGTAACCCATTGGAGGTAAAAGTGGATGCAGCCTGACCTCACTACACCTTGACTTTTTGTATTCTGACTATCCTGCTGGCTTTAAAGCTTTCACTGCATTTGGACCATGGCCCAAAACCTGATCAAATGAATCCTTCCGGATCTAATGCGTGCACAGCATTTTAATTTGGGGGTAAAAACAGACCAGCTGTAATGTTAGTATCATTGCTGGCATGATTTCAAGATAGAGTTGTGGCTGTGTTCTGGCAACCAGATTCGGATGAGTTTTTCACCATTATTCCATTTAACTGAATTCATTTGCTTTCTGAGAAAAAGAGGAAATCACAGGAGACAGAGAAAACACCCTGACATTCTTCCTCTGGAGTAATAATTAAAAACACTGTTGAATTTTGCAAGGAGTCACAGGACAGCGATAGTGATTCAAACCCTGCAGTGTATAATTAGTTGATGTGCGAGTTTCACTCTTCCTGGATGTTTGAAGAACAATGGAAATTATTCTTAGTAGTGTGCCATTAAAGAGTTTTTATAATTGGAATGCAAAAGGGTCCCCTTAGTCTCTACCATCCACATCATTACGCCGCTCCTTTGACAACTAGTCATACTTTATCAGGTGCTGCTGATTGTGAAGCTAAATAAAGGCCTTCCTGTCTCATTTTCCACTCTAATTGGAGTTCATTAGTTTCAGGACGGATATCTTTGGTACTTTTTTGTACTTTCTCGCTCAAGTGAATCTTGGCAAAGAAAGAGTGTGATTAACACGATTAATGGCTTAAGATCAGACATGCTAAATGGAATAGGATTATTCAGATCTTGTCTTTTGTCAGATGATTCTGTTATGTCAAAATACATCACAACACTCCTAAGGAATTGTAATAAGTGTTGGTGTTTGGTTTTGTTTTTCATTGAAGGACATACTTTTTCTATTCGCTTTAGTTCTACTGAATTTTATTTGAACAGTTGTTTTTAAGCTGCACAGAAATCTGGATGTAGATTAAGATCTCATGAAGAAGGAGAAGAAGAACCAGTTCTGAGCAAAGTTCTGCTGAACACTAGATAGTGAGATTGCAAATCATTACAGTATGCAGGTGTCAACGAAGAAAAAAATAAAATAAAACAGCTCATGTAATGGAATCTGAACAAATTGTTAGTAAGAGTCCTAGATGAACACAGGATGGTCTTTATGATCACTGCAGCAACTCTAAGTTATAGCAATCTAGGTGAGATGTTCCTCTAAAAGATTTGGGTGTAAACTTGCATTTTTCTTTATTTTATTCTTCTTTTTTGGAGATGCAAATCTATCTATATATGTGTGTGTGTGTGTGTGTGTGTGTGTGTGTGTGTGTGTGTGTGTGTGTGTGTGTGTGTGTGTGTGTTATAGCTTTGCTTGTTCTCCAAATGTTCACATGGATTCTCTAGTTTTTACCCTCTTCCCACCAATGCCAAATTTCTGTAAGTGTTAGGATGAGTGTTCATAGTGTCCTCCTCACACCCAGTATTTCCACAAACCTGAGCAGTATACAGAATTTACACTAAGGTACTCTTACACACAATATGAGATGACTCCAGACTGAAGAAAACTTACACACGCCTTGACAGGTGGACATTTTGTGATACTCTTATCAAATTAAGTGGACTGTTTATTTTTCACTTGCAAGAAGTCATCAGCGTAAGTGACTACCGTACACTAGACTGACATCTTGTTCTGGCTGTCACAAGACACCCATCAATTAAAGGAAATGTCTAAGCTCAAGTCAAAGCATGCCCTGGTCAGGTTTTATGTATGATTTAAAGACCTCTGTACTTATAAGATGAGTCAGAGCTGGACACATACCTTTACAGCTTATGAGAATCTCTCTCTTGAGGTTGTTTTTTCCACGTTTAACTCCACAACACGAAACAGTTTTATTTAAAAACAGAGCAGTATATACGCTCATGAGTCAATAAGAAGGACTGCTCCACTTACAAGGAACCGCTTCAGTCTGAGAAAATGAAAGAAATAAATACTGAGGATTGAATTTTCTTTCCGTGCCACATATGTTTCCTGAAAATAAAAATGAAAAAGAATCACTCGAGATTAGCAGTTGATATTCTCTGGTATTTTTATTTTTTTATTTTTATTTTTTTTGCACAACACACTGATTGCTTGTACCACCTGAGACTGTTCGGTTGTTAACACCGCTACAGCTAATGGGTTTATTTTCTGTTGCTGCGCACTATGCATTAGTAATACCGTAATACCGAAGCCGTTAATCAAATGTTCTTTATTGAGTGTACAATAAACATGTCACAATACACACTAACAAGCAATTTTACGTTGTCAGACGTTTGCACATTATGTGTTAAGTGTTGGTACAAATTAGTCTTCTCTTAAAATATTAATCAGACCACTACTACCCTGACTGTACTTTTAATCAGACTCAAGTATATGTACTTTTATATATTTATATAAACAAATTTTTTACATTATACATGACAAAGCAAACAGTTTGAAATGGTGATTTTTATTTTTATTTTTTTCTGTTTTTACCATATCCTCTAATCAATTCCTTGTTATTTATTTATTTATTTTTTTACAAACTACTCATTCAGAAAGACATCTTCAGTGAAGTATCCATCTGTCGTCTCACCTAGTGAGAAGTGTATTTTCAATGTCTACCTATATATAGAAGCTTGGAATTGAATCCATCTTAGATGTACTCCTAAATAGAACTGGCTCTGGTCCATCTGGAATGAAAAAAAAAAAAAACCCTTCTATTAATTCCATTGCAATTTAATGTCCGTCGTCTGCCACATGTCTTTAATGAAGAATGGAATCCTTAGACATCTTATATCTACCTTATATAACACTGTTTTGAAGCTGTATATCTTTATTTTGTCTATAGGTTAGGTTGTATATATATATATATATATATATATAT
>MU551652.1:1086745-1141745 GCA_024362625.1 Silurus asotus
GGAAAGCTGTCCTTCAGGTGCTGTGACATCACTGATTTTACTGGTTATCGAATCACAATTGGTAATCTATGCTCATCGAAGATCTCACAGTAAGATCCTCTGGAAGACTGATTATCCCATAATCCACACTTTGTCAATGTGACCTTTGCAGGGATACATGTATTCCCAAGGCTGATGTGTGACACGTGATATCCTGATTCACCAACTGTTAGGCAATGTAAGAGCTTATATGCAGGAGAGATGTTAGATAACAAACGGTTGATATCATGCCTGGGGTGACAATTATGCAATGTCAGGAAGAAAAGTTGTGTGCATATCAGAAGGTAATGCAATCATAAATGTGAGAATTCATTGTACCATTAGAGCTTGGTGCTGTCATCTTTAGGGCATTATTAGTCTTTTATTTTGTAGGTATGTGCCCTCCTGCCATGCAAAAACGTGTCAGTTAACATGCAAAGCAGTCGCTCTGCGAGACGATAAAATGAGGCAAAGGAGCTTTTGTTTGAGCAAATGCACTTGTTCAGTTCTTATTAGGATTTTCACCGTCACCATACCTGCAGGCATGTGGCACAGCGTCATTTCTGCACTCATTTCCACCACCATCAGCAGCCTCAATATTGCCTTTAATTAGCAGGGCTCGAAATAAAACAGTGTCATTCACAAATACGTAGGCATTTCCTAAATGCAAAATCACAGCTTGGCTTATCCTCCAGGCCTCGCTGTGAGTCAATGAATGTTTGCCTCATTTTCTGCAATGCAAATGAAACCCCATGAACCCTCAAGTAGACTTATATAAGGAACGCACGACATTGATGTCTTATTTACCTTATGCACGATACAAAGTAGACAAGCAATTCGACATGTTGCATTGCGATGAACTGAAATGAGCCAAACATTTTGACCCGGAAAAATCACATCGCAAGAGTTCCTGGGTTAAATGATCTGAAAGGTCATAATAGATATCTTTAAATCTGCTTAAGTGGAGCTCATCCAGCATGATATTCCTGTCAATGTGTTTATTTTTCAATCCTTGCGTGAACTCAAACCTGCTGTAAATATGCCTATACAACACAGGAAAGCATGGATGCAATTTGCAATTAATTCTGAATACCAGCACGTGCTTGGATTTCAGACATACTGAAGCACTCTTTGTGCTTTTCTGCAGTGTGTGTATATCTTGAAAATGTGTTCTAATTATAGTACTCGGATATTCAACACACACATAGAAATCATTTCTACGGATACACAAATCTCTTCATGATTTGATACCATTACAACTCCCTCGAGTGCAGGTGTAGCACCAATCCAGCTGTCATATCTACAAATCAGGGAGACCTTCTTCTCTTTAAATCTTTCATACATTTGGATTATCGTCAATATCTAAATTATCAGATTGCAGTGCAACGTGGGGATTTTGGACAATGACAATTGAAAAGGTTGCAGCTCTAATCGTTTAAAATAAGTGGACAATTTATTTAGAGGAACTTCCTTTGACCCTCCGAGTCTGTGGGAAGAAATCCCAGTCAAAGGTTTACTATTCTGGTTAGGGGAAAATGGACCCTATACTAATGAAGAAGAAGAGAAGAAGGAGCTTGCAGAGAAACAAAGGAGGATCAGCTTCCTTCTACCACTAAGTTCACAAAACGTCCCTCTGCTTCTGTGTGCTCCTCAGGGACAGGGGCGAGGCTTCAAAGTGTCTCTGTGCTTTGGCTGGGACTGAATTAATTAGGAATAGACTTAAAATAGGAGTAGGCCTGGTTTTAAAATAGGAAGACAGAAAAATTCAGTGGATGAGCTTTCTGTCCATTCAGGGCAGAAATACAGGCAATCTGTCCATAGATATGGCTGTAACGGTGGTTTAAAGTGTGGCTACTATTTTTTACTATTTTGCAATTTAATTTCCCATTTCTGCCATATAATATTAATTTAACATTTACTTAATGCAAATTCCTTTATTACCCTGTAGGACTGTAGACACCAGCTTCACATTTTGTTATAGATAAATGTCTAAATATATATTGCTCAGCTTGGATTTGTTGCTATGCTTGTCTTGTAAAATGGTATTTAATTTACCTTCAAGTTTTTTAAATTATTCCTCTGATCTCCATCCCATTTTCTTGGCGGAAGAATTAAATGTAAAATCTATCCAACACCCCCACCTAGCGGATATATTCAAAATTGCAGTAGATAAACTATGAGATGAGAGAATCTGGGTACATTTTATACATTCGGATCGATTTAACGCCGCAAATGATAAGGAAGAATAACACAATCGATCACTGTTATCAATATTAATATGCAATCAATATTAAACTAATTTTTTTTTAAAAAGATGAGCATTTCAACTTGTTGGGGAGTATTTATTCTTAAGATAATATTTTTCCAACTGCTTTTTGATACCTGCTTGTGAACTGGTTAGGAAAAAATAAATAAATACATTAAAAACGTTTTAATAAAAAAAAAAAAAAAAACGGGCATTTGCATTGTTGTCCAGTAGGGGGCAACAACAAGCCGTCTAGTTGGCTGTCAACCCCTCGTGTCAAAAAGAAGAAGAGGAGGAACACGTGGGATTCTTGTGTCCAAGATGGCGGCGTGCAGTATTGAAGACGTGCTGGCTAAAGCCGAAAAAGACGAAGCAGAAAGGCTGAAAAGTATCACGGTACATAAAGAATTAGACCTTGATTTTGATATAGGAAACTTGTTGGCGTTTGATAAGAACGCGATAAACACTCGGGGGTTCAAACAGCAGAATAAGGACGAGTTTCTCCGCTCACTGGCCCGGGACAACACTCAGCTTCTCATCAATGAAATCTGGAAACATCCAAGTGAGAAAGTAGAGGAGGTTGTCGTGGTCAATCTGCCGGATCCAATCACCCGGTTACCCCGAGAGAAACCCGCTCCCAAGCCGAGACCCCCGACCAAATGGGAGCAGTTCGCGAAACTGAAAGGCATCCAGAAGAAGAAGAAGACGAACCTGGTGTGGGATGAAGTGCACAAGGAGTGGAAAAGGCGCTGGGGTTACAAACGAGCAAAAGATGACACGAAGGAGTGGCTCATAGAAGTGCCTGAAAACGCGGATCCAAATGAGGACCACTTCGCCAAAAAGAACCAGGCCAAGAAGGAGCGAGTGGCCAAGAACGAGTTCAACCGCCTGAAGAACATTGCCAGGTCGCAGAAGCTGAAAGTGCCCGGTATTGGACTCGCTCCAACCGGCCACCAGTCCAAAGCAGAGCTGGCTAAAGCAGTAAGTGTGGCCAAGAGCTCCACAGCTTCAGTGGGAAAGTTCCAGGATCGACTTCCTAAAGAGAAACCGCAGAGAAACACAGGAAAGAAGCGACAGTTCCAACCTCTGATCGGTGACTTCGCTGGAGAGAAGCAGAAGCACCTGGAGATGCTCAAAGTGATGGACAGCAAGAGACCTCGTCTAGACATCACCAAAGCGGTGAATAAGCAGATGAGGGAGGAAGACGGTGAAGCTTCAGAAAGGAGAAGAGGAAAGAAAGGACGGAGAGGGAACGCGCCTGGAAAAGGGAGGCGAAATGCTCCAAGTGGGAAAGGAAAAGGAAAAGGCAAGGGGGGACCTTCCAAAGGCAAAGGGCGAAAACCTGCAATGAAGCAGGGAAAACGATAAATAATGGACTTTTTAAAGCTTTAGTGAAATCTGTGACATTGTATTTTTGAAGCCGGAAAACTTCCCACACTGAAATAAAGTACGTTTCCTTGTCCCTGGAGTGCCGTCATCAAGCATGCATCTTAGGAAGCTTTGATTTGGTTGATTTTTACTGGAAGAAGGTGCATGCAGCAGAAAAGTCCATGCAGAATACCTGTAATTAGTGCAAAGGTATATTATTAGCGAAAGATGAAAATACTCCAGAGACGAGGAACAGTAACATTTAATGACGTTGTTTTTGAAAAATGTGCACACTGATATGATAAATATTGCATTTCTAGGAATTTTGTAACGATTATTTTTTTCATGTTTTGTGAATGTAATAATCTTATGAACCTGTTTGTCAGCAAGTCATTGCATTCTGAAATATTCTCATGTATATCAAGAATCTAATGATATAAATATTTCAGATTTGGTCTAATTAGAAGATGCAGCGGAATAAAAAAATCTCGGACTGGAGAGAGAAAAAAGATTTTGTCCTGCAGAATGCAGTTCATTGAGTTATTTCAATATTTTACTGTCCAGACTGTTATCATCTGTATATTAAAACTCGATGCAGGAACTGTGCGTTTCTTGCCCTAAAAAACAAGTTTATCGATTTTGGTACTTGGGTATTGGATGTGCATTTGTTACCTGGAAGTGCCTTGTCAGGGTTTTTTTTGTAGGTATTTGCTGTTTTGGCACAAACAGTTATGTGAAGGTGCTATCAGAATACTTTGTATGTATTACAATATTTGCTTACATTTAGAAAAGGTCCATTTTTACTTTAAAAGTTTTATAGTTTTAGCATCATATCAACCGGCCCGGTTTTTTTTTAAATGAAAATCTAAAATCGGAAAAGATCAGAATGTATTTACATAAAAAAAAAAAAAAAAGAAAATACCAAATATATGAAACTTTTCTCTGTGTCATGATTGTACTCAATCAGTATCTCTGATTCTGTCAGCTTTGTGTACAATGATTTTGCTTTTCATAAAGAGGTTTAAATAAAAAAACATTATCAACTCTGAGCTAATGAAACCATTTAATACCACAGGCTTCTTTCTAACTGCAAAAGGCTTCACACAGCACCATACTTGTTACCTTTCATTAATGACTTCATGTTTCACTTTTACATTTTGTTTTAATCGCATGCGTTCCTAGATATAATTGCAAAGCATTTTTTCATAATTGATAAGTAAATAATGTAACGCTTTGGTGCCCCCTTGTGGTTATTCTGTTATAGTGCATTGTTAAGGACAAAATAGAGATTGAGAACAGTTTTTCTCTTTTTTCCCATATTACATAAAAAAAAAGTTAATTATATATATATATATATATTCTTTCTGGTTTCTCATGTTTGTGGTGCCTAAAAAATTGTATCTGTTTATTTTTAACTTAAAAAAATGCAATGCAATAAGTTAAACGTAAGTTTGATCAAAACTAAACTGTAAACTAAAAGTCATTGCATTTTTTTCCCATGCAAAAAAAAACCCATGTGCTGTGACAAAAAATGTAGTCACATATTAATATTAATTAAGCACTTTTAGCACGTTATATTTATATCAGGCAACGAATTGTCTAGTCAGGGGTATTACTGTAAAACTGACAAATACAGAAATTATTGTGACTATCAGAATTTAGTAATTTTGTTTATGAATAAAAGGAAAATATTGAATATCAAGGTAGAAACTGTCTAAAATATTGTCACGTAGATAATAAACCTTTAATTACTACTGTGTAATTCATTACTCAGACCATTTTTTTATTCTTGTGTTAATCCTAATCCATTTGCCCTGTTATAAAGACGTCTGCATCAATCGTCTGGAGCTACTGTTTTTTTTTTTTTCTTTTTGATGACAGCATAAATCCATTCTTCATTTAGTTGATGGATGTTGTTTGACCACTCACACAAGTGGAGGCTGGGGGGGGGGCTCAGAGTGGCCCGAACCATCTGTTGACTGCTGTAAAAACAATCAAAACATTACCATCCTATCTCAAAGCACAAGAATATTCAGGGACACTCACAATCAAAATCAATCAGACCCACTGGGTTGACAGCAGTGCACATTTGAGCATCTCTAATGTGCACTGAGCCAGACGGAGAAAAGGGCAAAGGTCAAACAGATATCAGAGCTGGGGCTTTTTATACTGGATTTGTCCAATGATAAAATGAACTAAATGGTATAATATAATCGGTGTGAATGACATGTTCAGGTGTATATTATGTATTAATATTTTAAACCTGATGTTTTTTTCTCACTCCTGTATATATGTGGTCTGAATTTGTGAATTTCAGAAGGGGATTTTATTGTGCATATCGGCTCATATGAATCAGCTGTGTCAGACAAAGAAAACACTCGTATATGAAGTTAGCTGGAGCGATGCAATAGAAATCATTGTTGATGTTGAACTTGTTTATTCACCTGCCTGTGTCCCCGTTTCCCCTCTGTCCCCTCTGAAAGGTGTATTAGTGAGTGGAGTTTATTTTTGGATAGAAAGTACAGCACAGTAAGTATGTTCTTACAGAATGCAGAACATTTACTTGGGGAGTGATGAACACTTTCCAGTCTTCTCCAATGTCCTCAAACCTCAGGGTTAATAACATCAAGGTGATAATGATAGACAATTAGAACTTGATTGTGTAAAATCTGACGTTCATCGTGGTCACTGCATGTTGAATGTCTCGCCAAAAAAAGCCTTTTGTTGCATGGATATTTTGAGGCACAGCTTGGGAGAGGATAGAGATGTTGTTCTAGCACAATCTGATGATTGCTAATACATTTATCTATAAAACATATATACTGTTTTGCACCTCTGATTTGGCAGTAAGAAGGAGAAGATACAGGGACAGATTTGAGGATCCTGATAAGGTATTGATTATATATTAAGGACATTTCAGGGTGTGTTTTTAAATTATATATATATGTGTACTATATATGAGAATGCTGCCATGTTTAATAAGAAAAAGGCGCAGACATTGTATTAGGCCAGAAATATGCATCTACATGCATTATGCGCTGTGTCCACTAGGCGGCGGTAGCACACAATTACGTCCCTCAGTGGCCAGATGAAGGTAAAGTGACTCATGGTGATATGGTACAAATCCTTGCAAACAGGAGGAATCGAGGTGGTTTGGGCAGCTCCAGGGCTACTTTCCTGCCTCCTGTGTCATCTCACTATTTATGAGAAGACAATTTAGGGCTAAATAAAACTTTCATGTAACTCTATAGTAAAAAGGCTGTTATTGGATTAACAGTTCAACACCGACTGTAATCCTGAAGAACCCCCTGTCTTGCACATTTTTAATGTTTTAAGAATGTGGTTTATTAAAGCAGAGAAAACACTCAAATCTGAAAGACAATAAGGTGCTCCGAGTCTATAGGTGGAAGCCTATGTTCTAAAGCTATGCCAACTTTTGGTAGTCATGTAAAGAACTGTGGAATTATGCATAATCTTTTCATAGAGCGACGAAGCAACTAAAAATGGTCAATGTTTAGGGAGACACAGCTCAGTTCAGGTTGAATCTGTGGTGATCCTCTGGGAACGTGCCGGGTGAGTGTGTCTTTCCGCCCTGTTGCCTCCTCCAACGTCACTGCTCTCGTCTTCACCGCCCATCCTGCCAAATCCACCCATCCACCCACTCCAAAGCAGCTGCTCCCCCTCCCAAGCCAGCACACCCCAAACAGGTGGCTCATCCCATAGCTCATTAGTTAACAATGCACACAAACAGCATGCCAGATCTGATCAATTGGCACTTGGCTTGTAAGTGGTGTCCCTCTGCATCCATGAAAGGGGAAGAAGAGTATTTTTGAAATATGTATTTTTCCAATACGATGCCCAAGTAACCAAAATGTTTTTTAAAGGTGTACAAATGTCATCATTATTGTACTGTATTTATTTGCAGTACTTTTGAAAGTATCCATAAGCAAACATTCTGTGCTTGTGTAGCTGTTATGAGACCACACGGAGGTGACTTAGGGCTCATGAGATTTGGGAAGTATCCTAATAGCCTAAAGTGGTGGCAGTGACCAAAGCAAGGGCTGCTTTCCCCTCCTTCTCTCTCAAAGTACTGGAATCTGGGTCAGCGGGAATAAACAGCGTCTTTGTGCTTGTTGTTTCCTCTTTGTGTGGCCCAGTGGAGGCAGGCTGCAGGCCTCTAGGGGTGGAGGAAGGGAGGAGGGACCTTTCCTGACTTTGAAGCACAGCGATTAGGCCCCCATCCTCGGCCCACAGCTCGCCCTGCCTGCCACACAGGATCCTGTCCAAACATCGCAAAAAGAGCCAGTGCCAGGGGGCCAGTAACAGGGCAATTGAACATGTGTGATTGGCACCGATCTGCAGCCCACTAAGTGAGAACTGTATCTGTTTGGAGATGCCCGACTCATCACAATGTGCTGATTGTTACATAGATACAGTGAACAAACACTGCTGTTGCTGGAGGTCTGCTCTATCTGTTTAGTGCATTTCCTCCAAGCAGTGTGGTATAATATTCCAGAACTGTTTGCATTCAGGTTGAGAATGTGTGTCTAGACAAAAAATAATAATCACAATTAGTCATTCAAAGTGGTTATTTTCTTTGACATAAAATTGGAAAAAAAGTACACCGTTTTTATTCCATTAAATTATACGGTGGATGGCACTGTTCCTTGTCTGCCTCACAGGGTGCATTAATGAGCATGAGGCATCGCTGGGCTGCAATAATGGTGGGAATTGCACCCAAGCGTGCCAATACATAAATCATACCAAAAATAGTAATGTCAATTGAAGTCAAGTCAACCTTTAGTGCTTTACAATAAAATATATACTGAAGTATCCAAAGACACCATCAGCCAAGACAACAATAATAATAATAGCACAATTAAATTAAATAAAAAATATATTTGTCTAGAGACTAGCTGTAAATCTATTATTTAATAATTATGATATGGTATTGGGACAATGCACAAAATCATGCAGTTTGAGAGCTTAAGCTGATGTTTAATTTAAACACCATAATAATGTAAAGTGTAATTTAAGTGATCTTTGACCATGCCATTGGTAGTAAATAGACTGGTTTAAGGTTTTGAGAATCTGAGGAATACACGCAATCTACAAAGCAAAATAAAACCTGCATAATTGTATGTTTTGCTACTGCCATACGATTGGCTGTTGGATAATTGCATTGCAAGAGGTTCTAATGAATACAGGGGTCTCTATTAAAGTGAATGGTAAGAGTTTATTTGTCACACAGAGCACAGTAAAATTTTTACTTCGCATATCCCAGCTTGCTTAAAAAACTGGGGTCAGAGTGCAGGGTCAACATGAGCACAGAGGGTTAAGGGCCTTGCTCAGGGACCCAAGAGTGGCATCTTGGAATAGGAAGGAGGTAGGCAGTAGGAGGTTGGAAGAACTTGGTGCTAATCGGAATCGTGGCTGAATTTTTGAACAAATACAAGTATACAAATACATATGAACTATCTATGAAATGTGGGAAAGTTGATTTATTTCCATGTCGTACTGCAATGTCAAGTGGAAAAGCACTATAAGTGTACTTTATACGAAGAAAATGACTACAGTCCAGTGGCAACTCGGCTAATATGACCAAATGGAATATCAGTGTATTTGCAGTCAGTTTGGGACGTGTGGAAATAAACCATAAAACAGCAGATTTATATGCCAGATGCAGGAAATTTTTGCAAAATGTTATTAGGCTAAATACTGTATAGGCCTATTTTTTTCCAGTTTGCTCTCATGTATTTCTATACTTCACTATGTTTCTCAGTGTATGCCTTGTTCTTTTTTTTATCTGTGATTTTTTTTTTGTCTTGTATCAGAGATGAAAAAAAGATATGAAAAATAGTAATTTTTTTAATCCACAAAAAATAATCAGTATGTTCAAATGTTTTGTGTCATAACTGTAATTCAGACTATTATTCTTCTTTATTTGAAATTAGGAGAATTTAAATCATGTATCGAAGGTATTCAATGCTACTTTTGATGTAAAAATACAAAGGAAATATTCAAGGTACTTTTAAATAACTTTAAGAGAACCCATTAAACACTTCAAATATGACAAAGCAAGTGAAGAAAAATGATCAAATATTTTTCATTATCTTATTATTATTTTTGTATTATTATTATTATAATAAATAAATATAAGCTCATTAAACATAATAGGGACTAATCATTTGTCTAAAAACTAAAAGAAGTTTATATGTATTTACTGTATGCTGAGAGATGATGTAATACTGTATGTATGCATATTAATCATGCTCTGCAAAACTGTCAAATGAACAGCTTTGAGCCGGTCACCTCTTAATATAATGAGATTCAGCTCCTGACACATATCAAACCACTAATGAGGGGCCTCGTTATTGGTCGCAAGCGTTTAAGATCACTTTAATGAAGACAACATGCACTAAATCTTGCTTTGCATTCTACTCTTTTCTTTTGTTTCAATAAAGCAGGGCCCTCAGTCAAGCCTAATAATTACCTATAACTTATTTTGGGCTGAGACACTCTTACATGCATGCACACTGTTATCTCTGGGGTATCTTTTTACACACCATCTGTAACTTGCTCTCTCTATATATAGTGCATAAGAGTACACAGCATTGTGCGTCATATGTTTATATGTCTAACATTTCTAAATCACTCATCTCTATTTTCAAGTAACTGATTTTTCTAGAGGTTTTTAGGCTACTAAGGTGCCTCGGCCATCTGCTCGATTGAGATTAACCAGCCTAAAAGCTGGGAGCTTTCTCTCTTGGCTTCTGATGGAGGGCTTGCTGAATGCTTTAATTAGTCTTAATCCTAGAGCAAACTCAGCAACTGCTGATGTCACATTGATGTCCTGGTTTGGGGGCCAGAGTAGGGGAACCCACGTACTGCAGGGCCTTTTTTTTCACATCTATGGCAGCTGGTACCTGGAGATAACCTGCAGAGCAGCTGTTAAGCTGGACAGCGAGAGCGTTCACTCATGCCACACCCAGAGAACACCATGGTCACCCGCAGTGTCCCACTCATTCACCAGGTGCTTCTCCTGCAGAATCGGGCTCATGCTGCATGAAAGAAACTTTTCCATCTCTGGTTACACCCTTCAATCAACTAACAACAATGTCCAGATGCAGAAAAATCACAAATGGCAAATACCTGCTCCTTAACCTACACCTACTGACAATGTCTCACCTTCTTTATTTCTACACAAAGCCTGTCATGCAGCAACACAACTTCTTGGCTTGCTGTTTATTCATAGCTTCCTCCTCCAAGTTTAAACACTATAGTTATGCGCGTGGTCTGTCTAGTGTCCAAGCTCTCAGCAGGAGCCATGTGCAGGCCAGTGGAAATTCTGACCTAAATAAACGCACAGGCAGGCCTGGCTGAAGCTCCAGCTCCTCGCGTGGATTTCCCGCCCGATTTGAGGGTGCCTGCCAGATGACTGGGGCTGTCACTGCTATAATGGCCGACCATCTGCTGTCTGGCACGCACAAAAGCTGGCAGTATGCACACAGGCGAGGGGGAGGGGCTTCGTGCTGATGAGTTTGCACCCTGCCACATGCCGTTCAGGGACACCTCTAAACACCCATATATTACTAAGCAAGGGGGTGATGCTTGGCTGTTTATGCAATTGTTATTATGTATAAATCATTGATGACTTCCTCCAAAAAAATTATTAATTCAGCAAATTTGACCGAGAACCAACAATCTTTTAATCGTTTAGTGAGAACCTTAAGAACTGAGCTACATCTGCCAATCACAAGCATGTGTAGCACTGTAGAATAACTAGAATATTACCTACAAAAATGGTTTCTTTATATTGTTAAATTGTAAAGCTTCATGAAAGAGGGATTATAGTCGAAATCTGTAGTAAAAGTGAAAATACTGTATATAGTTTTTTTCTCAGCAGAGAATTTTTTAAAGTGGGACAAGCCAAAGAGACTTTAAAGGTGCCACATGAAACCTGTGTGATGTCTTTAATGTCATTTAATGATTAATTATTTTTGCATTTTAATAATTATCATAATGCCCTTCTATGTTACAACATACACTAGATATACACGTATATAGAATGAGCGAGTTTAACGAATATTCTAATTGGGTTCTAAAAAAAATTCACAAAATAAATTCAGCAATAAACAAAAAAAACACTTATTTTTTGCTCTAATAACTCTTGCATGTATGTGTGTAAGGCATGTTCACTTTTGTTAAAGACATCTGCTAAATGCAGTAAATAGAACCCTGCAAGAAGAACTCCTTTGGTTGGGTTTTTCAGGTTTAAGTTTTTTTTTTTCCCAGTTTAAATTTACACTTATGCCATTTGGCAGGGCAACTTTTAAACTTTCAAAGTCTCTATCAATATATACATTCTAATACTGGTTCATTAGGACAAGGGCCTAAGTGTTAATTTAAG
Source organism: Silurus asotus (assembly GCA_024362625.1). Classification (NCBI taxonomy): domain Eukaryota; kingdom Metazoa; phylum Chordata; class Actinopteri; order Siluriformes; family Siluridae; genus Silurus; species Silurus asotus. Next base: position 1,098,787 of record MU551652.1, read on the forward strand.
AACCTTAGTAGGTCATTTAAAGACTGCTAGTGACTCAGCTTTTCAGACATCAAGTGGAAGTTCCACCATTTGGATGCCAAAACAGTGAAAAGTATAGAAGCATGTCTTCTTGTACCTTGTGAGATGGTATACCCAGTCAAGCAATGGTTGAAGATTGGAGTGAGTGTGGTGCAGTGTCGTGTAAGATAAGAGTTGGAGTGGTTCTGGTCCAGTTTTGGTTTTGTAGGCAAGCACTAGTGTTTTAAATCTGTTGCAAAAAGTTACAGTAATCCAGTGGAGGTAGTGTATCAGTGGGCTGGTGTGGGGGAACCTATAGAGGTTGAAAATGAAAAACAATTCTGGATCAGCTGCAGCGGTCAAATGTCTATGAATCTTTTTACATTCTTCCATCTTTGTGCTTTTAGTTACGTCTCACTGGCTGAAAGTACCTGCCAATCTCCCTTCTGTTAATGCACATAGAAAATGCAATATTGTCGCATTTAGCCACTCTTATGTGCTAAATAATCAGCTTAGTGAGCAACTCTGAAGTATGCGCATCACTGTCACATCATACAACAGGTGTTTTGGGATCAACCAGCAGGACTCCAGCTGCATTCAAGCACATACTGTACAAAAGCGCCAACCCAAGTTGAGGTCAATGGAGCCTTTGACATCTCTCAAGCCAATGTTTGGCCACTAAAAGGCACAATAGCATGAGTCAGAAGGAGAAATGATTTAGAGTGCGTGTGCCATGGGCTTGTAATGGTTTTAGGCAGCAGAAGGCATGTCAGTGGGGCCTACACACTCCTCCATTTGGGGGCAATTGAGTGAATGGGTCTGTAAAACTAACAGACTCAGCGAACAATGGAGCCAAAAGACATTATTTCATGGCCGAGTGGGCCCCTTTAGCTGGAGCAGCTGACCTGCAGAGAGGCCTCTTGTTCAATAGGGGCATATTTATGATGACCCCAAATTCAGAAATGTCAGCAATCCCCCACTACTTTTCACCAGAAATTAAGGTTTGCAATCAGCTTTAGTGTAATATGCACCTGCGAGACTCATGGATGACTGGAATGAGTTTGGTAGCTGATAAAAAAAAGACACTGAAATCATAATACATTGAACAAAGCATTTTATTTTTTTTTCCCCCTCAATAAATACAAGGGTCACAATGTTTATTTGCAGGATTCAGAGAGGCAGGCGATAATATGCTGAGCAAAATAGTGTTGGAAGTAAAATGTCTTGCTTGTGAAAATGTGTCAGATAAGATGAATGTACGGTTTGTCATGCAAACATTTATCTACTTTCCTTCAAAGCCTACGATTAGGTGGTTGAGTGTTAAATGAAATTTTATACACAAACTTACAGCTACATTAAAAACAAGACAGAAATATACACATATGCCTCACAACTCTGCTGTTACCTGCACTGTTACTTTAAATAATATTGAATCGAATGCTATTAAATGCGGTGAATATTTGAATGAACTCTGGGATTCGCACATTTTTTTTGTACAAATAAAATTGCAAAAATGCTACCAGATGACAGGGTGTCAGTGTTGGATTAACCAACTGATTTTTAAAAAAAGCTCTTTGCACATCACAGAGCCTTGCTTTAATTATAATGCCTTAATGTAGACCCTTTAAAAACCTACTGAATAATTTCACATTGACCGGAAAAAAAAATTAAAAATTAAAAACATTCTCAATAACCTTCAACACCAATGTTAGATTCAAGCAGTACAAATGTTCTACATCTCCAAAGGACTGTGCTTGTGTTTCGTTCACTTCGTTTCTGAATCTCAGCTACAGCACAGCCTTCGGTTTCACCTGAAGAATTACTTAGTGAGAGAAAGGAACTCTTATTTTAGTCCATTAAAAATATCAGTGTTTCATTTGTACAAGAAGAAAAAAAAAAAAGAAATCGGCCACTTCAATCACCATCACAAAAAGACTGAAAATGTAAACACTTTAGGGGATTTTGTGTAAAAAAAAAAAAAAAAAAAAAAAAAAAAAAAAAAAAAAAAAAAAAAAAAAAAAAAAAAAAAAAAAAAAAAAAAAAATTAAGATTAAGAAAAAAACTAAAAAAAACAGACAACATTTAAAAAGTGCAATTTGCCTACACAAGCATTTAGAAGCTGAATGTTTCTACCTGTAGTATAATTCAACTTGTTTGAACTTTGGAGATGACTAGACTGATGCTAGATTGATAGCAATTAGTAAAGAATGATAACTGGCAGTGTATGTTGTTAAAACTTCTGATGGAAGGTAGCCAAATATTGTAAATAACAGAAATAAAATTCTCTTTATATTTTTTGAAATAAATAAATTAGTAAAGATTTAATAAATAGATCCTACAGCCCTAAATGATGGATAAATCCATCTAATCTTGGAACGTGTTACTTGTGTGAGACTGCATATTAAAAATCGGTACCGAATACGACTTCAGGTTGAAAACTAAAGCAGCTAGGATGCAAGTTGTTGGTTTTGCTTTTAGGCTGCAGTCACTGCTGTGTCTGTCAGCAAAAGGTAGGTCTGTTTCAAAAACTGGACAATCCAGGTGCTCAATAAACATCTCAACAACTCGAATTATATCAACCGAATAAATTAGAAAAAAAAAAAGAAATTATTACCCTTTCTAAAATACCCTTCCGTTCGACGCTACTTTAGAAGTTAAACGCTGTACAATACATTCAGTGAGTGTCAAACTCAGCAAAAAACATGGAGCAGAACCCTTATGGGTCAAGCTGAAACAGTCACATTGCAAGTGCTATCCAGTTCCTCTCTACACACTTAGAGCCCCTCCCCTTTACCGTTACCCACAATCAGTAGTGCAACACTGCTAGTGCTCTTCGATCCTTAAGACACTATTTTTGCTTTAAAAAAAAAAAACCTCTAGTAAAGTAAAATGTTAAAAATCCCAAAAGGACTAACTGGTATGCGCATGCCTTTTTTTTCCGTTTTCTTCCAGTGATGACCTCCACCAGAAATCTTTTTCTTTGGAATTTTCTCATTTTTCTGGACCTGACATGACAAGAGGCAAAATAATAATAATAATAATAATTAAAAAAAAGGTCATTAATGTGAAATTCTCTACACTTCAGTAACAAACAGCTGAGGCAAAAAAAAAGATCTTCTTGGCTTCTCCTAATACTCCACACTAAAAGTTACACAAGACGCCAACGAATCACCTTAGGCTAGATTAACAAATCTAGAATGTTCATCACAAAAGTGTAATCTTAACAGGAAGACTGGTTGCGTTCTTTTAGTGACAAAATCGAGTCATTAATGCGCCTTTTTTTTTTTAAATACTTTGCAATACGCTGTAAGTTTCAAGCACACGTACAAAAAAAAAAAAAAGGTGAATGTTTAGTTTCCTACACCAGATTGTCTAAAAGTGAAGTGCCAGGAATGAGGGGGCTGCTGTAGGGAGCAGAAAGGAGCTCCGGAGCTCACAGAACCAGAGCTCTGGAGGTGCATGATGGCAGCTGGGAGGAACTCAGGTAGTGTCTTGCTTGCTCAGTCATGATTAGCTGGTCCTGTGTCTTCCCAAACACCACTGTCTCCCACTCACTGCTCACCTAACAAGATAGAGCATCCGGTTTAGGTAAACAATACATATCACCAGATTAGAAAAGCCTTTATTAGTCACATATACATGTCAGCACAGTTAAATTCTTTCCTTGCAAATCCCAGTTTGTTCAGAACCTGGGGTCAGAAAGCAGAGTTATGATACAAGCACCCCTGGAGCACAGAGGGTTAAGGGCCTTGCTCAGGGGCCCAAAAGTGGCAGCTTGGCAATACTGGCGCTTGAACCCTCAACCTTCCGATCAGCAACCCAGAGCCTTAACCACCTTAAGCTCCTCCTTTAATCTCAAGATGTCACACCTGTAAAGTGTCTTACCTGCGTGGAGGCCTGGTAGACTGGGCTTCGCTGTGTAAGGAGCTCCTTTTTTGCCTGAGGGCTGAGAGGGCAGATGGGAAGTTGGGAGTCCATTTTCAGTGAGCCTGGGGAGCAGACGAGCTCCTCCTCTCCTTCTGTCAGTGGGGTCATCAGAATTGTGCTGCTCAACATGCCATCGTTATGAGACTGTTGGAAAAAAAGAATCTTATGACTACACATACTTCACAAACATAGTCTACATTAAGCAAATATGTGGCAGGGGTCCCTTTTTCTCTCTTGGAGAAATAAAAATGCTGCTTGTTTTGTTGCTGAGAAATCAAAATCTGTCCTCGGCTCAGACGATTCTCCCATGATGGAAAACCATGATGGATTCCCTCAGTATTTCTTTGTTATATGCATCAAAAATGACTTTAATCCAATCATTATTGGTATTAGATAGTGTGGAATGTCCGCCATGCAAGTTGCTACAGTAGAAACTATCATGGAATGTACTATATTAGAATAAATGTGTTCATAGTATTATAAAATTAACATATAATTCATGTGAACCTACGGCTTGTATTGTATTGTATTGTATTGCCACCAAACTACTATTAATCTACTAGATTGAAAAGTATTAATTCAGACAATAAAATCATGTACTGGTTTCATTTTTGCTCTTACCTGTGTGCTACTGCTAATCTGCTGCTGAGGAAACAGTTGCACACTGAGACAGTCTTTTCCCCAACTGTCCAACAGCAAAGACTTCCTCACCTTCCTGGCTGGAGCGTCCACCTATACATCAGACAAACAATGTCAGAAAATAAGTATTTGTTGAGGTAAACACTACACTGTACAGTTCATAAAGAAAAATGAGCAGCGTGAAAGTCCTGTGTACCTCATACGCTCTTTGTTCAGGCTGTCCATGAATAAAAATATCCGTCCCTGTCTCCTCCTTCAACACTTCCCTAATGTCTTCCTCTAGGAAAGCCAGTGGCTGAGGCTGTGCACAGAAAAAAAAAAAATTACAAATGCTCATATTGTACGCTTGTCTCACACACATGCACTGTATTAATCATTCAATCAAGGTAACGATACTGACCACCATTTTTAAGGGCCCGTGCATCTTTTCCTGGGCAGCCAAGGCATTTTTGAATGGAGTGGGTGTCCTTGGAGTGTGAACCATTATAGACTTGCGGACTTTGGGTGTCCTGAAACTGCACAAACAAAAATTTCTGCTGAATTCTCATGCACAAGAAGTACTGTTTGTGATTTCTTGCTAACATGACAAGCTAGGTTTTTATAGATCTTATACAAGGGAGAGTGTTTCTTATGCAACTTCAATTGAAAGAAAAAGAGAGTATGTGATAACAGGAACCAGATATAAACAGATAAATAGTGGTTTTAGTGTTAGTTAGTTATACTGCCAATAGTATCATATCTTACCCAGCATTCTCCTTCTGATGTTTGGGTGTGGTTTCTCTCTGCTGCGGAGTGCTGGAGAAGTTTTTCTGTGCGCACACCGGAGTGGAAGTTAGTGCAGGATTGTCCAGGTTTATATGCTCAGCTCCAGATATGTTGAAGAACTGTAAAACGAGTTTAAATTAGAAAGAGACATGAGAAACACTCTGGGTGAAACAGAGAAACCGTATATGTACAATTACGCTTTTGTGGTTATATTCTGGTTCACACTTCATACCTGAGAGGGTGAGAACGGAAGTCCTTTAACTGGTGTGCTTTTCAGAGAACTCCTGTTGTCTGTAAAAGAGCCACAGTTTGCCTCATCACTAGGTGACTGGTCTGCTCTCTCTCTCGTCTTCTTCCTTGATAGGCCAAGTGGAGGAGAGTTGAATTTGCCTGTAGTGCGAGTGCTATGAAGAACGTGTTTCTCCTGGGTTATTCCAGCACGAGGCCTGCACAGAGCAGGGGCAGGAGTAGGGTACCCAAGATCCTCTGTGTCCTCATTTTGGGCTGAGTATGCATCATTAAGGACAGGGGGTTTCAGAGGACTGACGGATAGGTCAAAACTTCCCACCTCGCTCCATGCCATAGGATCCTGCATTGGATCCAAAGCGTGTAACAGGTTTGTTAATAATTTGTTAAATAGAGAAGCATTTTTGTTGTAAAATTTTGGAAATAGAGAGAAAAATAAATCAAAATAAACGTAAGTGATTTTGGTGTAAATGAGTGCCTCCTGCTCACCGAGTCGATGAGATCTATCGTTTCTGCAAACTCAGGAATGGTCTGCAGACTAGAGAGCACAGCGCTAGCCTCCACTGCTAGAAACTTGCTTGGAGAAACATGCAGTGGTACAGGAGTAGCACGGCTCTTCTCTGCTCGTCCCACCTCAACACCTGACTCTTCGGAAGTCCCTGTGGTACTTATGGTATCATCCGCCAGACTCTCTGACCAGGTCGAGTAGCTCTCTGGGTTCTAAACGAGAACCAATCATTGTGAGTCAGACAGGTGAGTACTACAGCCAATAGAATGAGATTGATGACTGATTGATGATAGTTATGATAAACAATAATGTAGTTTCCAGACTGGTGAATAAAAAAAAAACACTAACAGAGAGACAGCAGGCTAATCAGAAACCCATTCCTGCTCTCGGAATGAGTTACTCTGATTTAACTGGTGTAAATGGTAAACATTAATAAGGTAACGAGTTAAATTATACTTTAACAGTTCCTAACAAGCTACTCATATTTCAAAATATCTCAAAGGTCTGAGTAGAACAACAACAACTAAAAAAAAAAATTACTGCTGCCAAGTTGTAGAGCACAAAAAGAGAAAAGAAAAAAAAAGGACAAAGTTTGAGCTACAATGAAAGCAATGACTTTCAAGCAGGTTTTCTTCGCCAGGCGCTCTCATGCTGTGCGCTAAAGGATCTAGTTACTGACAGCAGGCCACTATCAGGTGGAGTAGCAATGAGGGTAAGCGAGGGTCACCAAGCGCAGATGTTGTGAGGGGCAAAAAAAAGGGGATAAGGGAAGTATGGAAGGGGTAGGGAAGCCTAAGCGCACTACTCTACGCGCACACACAGTGGTTCTTACACAAGGACCGGACTGTCTTCTGACTTCATTCTCAGCGGACATAAGGAGCAGCTCTAGCTCCTTAATCCGCTGCTCTTTGTCGGGATCGTCATGGCACGGCTGTGAGATGATGAACCGGGAGGAAATGAAGGAAAAGACAGAAGGAGAGACGGAGACAACGGTTTTACTGTCAAAAACACAAAACATTTCAACGAAGGTTCTGATCCCAAATTCCACTGAGGTTTCGAAATTGTTTTTTCTTTTCTTTTCTTTCTTTTTTTTTTTCCACAAGGCCAGAATGTAAGATACGATTTGCAGAATACCCATGATGTTATTTAGAATAGGAGAAATTCAGAATCAGAATTTATAACACCAGCATGCAGAACACAACACTGAGAGTTGAGCCAATTTTTTTTGATTCGAGAGAAAAGTATTGCAGGAAGGGGAAAAAAACAGGGAAGAAAAAAACAACACAAAACGAGGAAAAAAAAAAAAAATAAGCATGAAAGTGGCACTTACCGACATAAAGCTCGAACTCTCTGTCATGCTGTCCATACCCTGTCCATTTGCAGACCCATACATATATCCTGCTACCTACACAACCAAAAAGAAAACAAATTAATAGTTTTTTTTTGGCAAAAATAACTAAATCCTTACTCACCATTGTAATATTATGGCATTTTAAACATTCTAAGTTTAACTATAGCACCTCGTGCTTGGCACTATAGCGGTTGTCACCTGTGACTGACTGCTGACTAGCAGATGGCTATCGACATGCGATTGCTCCACAGACTGACAGCCTTTATGGCGTCTCTTCTGTGGCTGTTCAGCACTGAAGCTCCTGTTGCCGTCCTGCAGGTAACCTTCCTGCTCCACCTTCCTGCGCATCGTGGAGTTCCAGTGGTTTTTGATAGAGTTGTCTGTCCTGAAAATAAAATACAGTTACACGAACGTTTTGCAAATACAGGGTTGAAGAACTCATTAGTTATTTAATTAGTAAGTAAATCAGGCATGTGAAACAACAAACTGCTGCTCAGATAAATTTTTTGTTCTACTGGTTAAATCTAGGGGTAAATAAAATAATTTAATTAAGAATATATGTGCAAGAATTCAGTTAAATTTATAGCACATTTCTCTTTTTGTTAGTTTAACAAAAGTCAATAGAATGTAAGGTCTTTTTGTTTTACAAACACAAAATATTTTACCTTCCAGGCAACAACTTTGAGATCTCAGCCCAGCGGTTACCAAGCCGTTTGTGTGCCTCGTAGATAATGCGATCCTCTTCCTGAGTCCAGGAGGACTTCTTCACGTCAGGGTTGAGATGGTTGTGCCAGCGCTCTCGACATTGCTTGCCTATACGACCCTGTAGGTGCTTAGCGATGACGGACCAGCGCTTCGGCCCGTATTTGTGCACCAGTTCTATTACCTGTAATAATACAGAATATTCATTTGAGAAAAAAACTGAAGTAAAAAATTCATAGCAAGAGTGGCATCTTTTTATTTTATTTTATTTATCTAATTTATACTTCTAAAAACAAATGTCTCAATGTAATATAAGTTGTCCTGACTTGTTTGAATTTGAACACAAAAATGGATTAATGTATGCAAGCTGAAGTTTTCCACAAATGCTTGCTGTTGCTTTGTCTTTTATTTTTTTTTCCATTTACAGGGAGAGCGGGAATCATATTTGCATAGTGAGACGGCATTTACTGCATTCCTCTGGTGCTGAGGTCACTGAAGCTATTATTATTCAGGGAATGCATTACTCCACCTCTTAGCTATTTGTTCCTAATCGAGCTTTGTGCAGACCTGGCTCCGAAACGTACTCACAGAAAATGATTATTAGAGAAAGTGTGTCTTAACCTAAAACGTTCTACATTACACAAATAAATGTGGTACAGTATGCAGATTTTATTGTAATCTTTTCTCTTATTTTGCAATTTACTAAAAACCTCTAGAACCATGGTACTACATTAACATATACTTCAGGGTGGGCTCTTACACAAGGGATTTCTGCTACCCTGAAACGTCATTATTTCGTAGCGCCCACCTCCCATGTCATCCCATCAGGCCGGTGAACACCCAGCTCGTCTTACCCTATGATCCTCCTCTTTTGTCCAGGGCCCTTTCACCAGTTCTGGGTTTAGAACTTTTTGCCAGCGGTGTTGACACTGGCCATCTGTCCTCGTCTGTGGAGAACCAACAAAATCCCAGTTTAGCACCTGCAGGTACCCTACACCTGCAATAGAACCTGAAGCTGCTAAAACTAAATGTATTTTAATTTGCTTACACTGTGATTTGCCTTTTTTTTTTTTTTTTAAAGTTGTAAACGTTATTCTCTGTAAGAGCATATAATTAGCTAATAAGAATACATAGTGTTACAGGTTTCATTCATTTTCAAAGATTTGACGGATCAAAGCACTCTTTAACCATTTTCCTACTCTCTGCTCTATAAACATGTATATACATTTCTTTATTTATATCATTCCATTAATTTTTATCATTCCATTATTGGGTTTGAGGTAATACAAAAGAACTGCATGTAACCGTCTAATGTATTTACTATTTAATTTGCATTAATGTTTATAAATAATAATTTTATCATTGATTTTTATTACTTACTGGGAAATAATTAGCGATCAATCTCCATGCATCTGTACCGTGCTGCTCGACAAGCTTCTTGAGCCTTTCGTCCTAAACAAAGTAAAAAAATAATAATAATCAATATCTCTTCATTAGTGATTCAGAAAGTATGAGATGGTTCATGCTTTCATTTATCTTTTGAATTTTAGGGAGTTTCCAATTAGCCTAAATTTTACACTCTAAAAATATTGCATCGACAGGGTTTCATCAGTCGGTGCTGAAATCGTAGCCGACCCATAAAACAGAGAAAAAACATTACCTCGTCTCTCGACCACTTCACTTTGCTGAGCAACTTTTTTGAGTTCTTGGGTTCGGTGTCAGTCTCTTTAGACTGACGGTCATCATCCTCATCCTCACTAAAAAAAAAAGGAGGAATGAAAGATATTGAGGAGAAGTTTTCAATGCACTATTTTTTTTTCTTTACCTGTTGACCACCACCTTGTTTAAACTATGGTTTCAAAAAGAAAAAAATCTGGCAATCTGGCAACCCAGATTTTTTTTTTACCCTGTAAACTATTACTTGTCTAATGAACCCCTAAAAGGTAAGCAAGTGCATTTTTTTTTTTTTTTTAGCAAATGACCACAGAAACCCAGTTGAAATCCGTTCACAGGAATTCCTTGTTGCTTGGTAACATTTCCCCACATGCAGGGATCTGAAGGTTTAATCACGACACTGTGTCTTGAGATACGTAAGTATAAATGTCTCACCAAAGTAAGTCGCATTATCACCAAATCATAACTGGAAGAAAACACTGTATTAGACATAATAACAGTGACATAATCTGAAAATAACAAGACTTTGTGCACTTGTACACACTCCTCAGAGCTGCATGGTGTTTAAGGGTAAACTGTAGTCCAGCTCTGGCTCTTCATGAAAATCCAAAATCCTTCTACTAGGCATGTTTACGGGCCAAAAGCGGCCTCCTGTTGGTTGTAAAATGTTATAACTGTGATGAAAGAGCTATTTCAGCCAAGAAACATGGCAACTGGAGTTCAGCATGAAGCTCCCCCTCTGAGAAAGACTCTAATGGACTCTAAATAAACGGCCTCTTTTACTTTCTGAGGTAAACTGCTCACATCACTTATTCAGGAGGCAGGCCAAAGTCACTTTCAGCCAATGGCAGCACATAATCTGTCAGCCCACTATATTTGAGGTTTCAAATCTATAACCTAAAGTTCCACAAAAGAAAAATATAAACACTGTCTCAACCAAAACAGAGTGTAATCAGATGTGAGCATCAGCATTCAGATGGCTTATAAACAATCCTGTAAATAAATTGGTGCATGATTGAATGTGAGCTGTGTTCTGATCAGCAGTCGCTTTAAAAATAAAAAACAACACGTACAAGTGAAGTACTGTGGTTAGAAAATCAACCCACACCCGACACACACCCACACCCTTTTTAAGGGGCACCGAAAAAGGGGCAAAAAAAAAAAAAAACCACACAAACACACGTGCAAACATAAAGCTATACATTATTTGACTTTTTGACTCAATCTGTTCTCATTTACAAAAATGCATCTTTCTTTCTTTCTTTTTAAAAAAAAAAAAGACAGCTAGTTGTTTTTGAGTACTTAATTTAGGTCCTTCTTTTCTCTCCCTGAATGAGAGCAAAGTCTTTGCACATAACCTCATAATGACTAAGTAGTTACATAATGACTTCATAGTCTGGAAATACCTAAGCCCGGTTTTTGCGAGTGTTGAGATCATCCCAACCGTTTCGCGCATTTTTGGGCATTTCCAAATGAATTAACCTGTGAACCTGTCAAATCATGACTGAACAGACACATAATGAATTCATAGGTTGATATTAATTTTGTACTCCATTCTGTATATGCTTTACTATTCAGTGCTGTATATATATATGTCAGTTAAGTGGTAAAGTCCCTTCATCTTTGGTCTGAAATGACAGCAAATTTTGGAAATGAGCTCACTTTTTGTTTGCTGTTAAAATCTTGCACATCCTTTGCACAGCATGTTATGAATCGTTAAATAAGTTTCTATAAGCAACCCGGTGAAAAAGAAGCTCACTTTCTTTCTCAGGGGTTTAGGTCACTTGGCATATAAATAGGCATGCATCATACATGTTCTGTAAATCAAAATTCACGGTAATTACTATTTATTTACAAAACAAATCCATGAAATGGTGAATAAAGACACAATTGCCATAAGGCACCATGTACTTACATAATAACTCCATGGAATATGGCATGAAAAAGTAACTCTATTTAATCTTATAAAGCTTTATCAATTGGATATGAGAATAAATATATATAAAATCCCTTTGAAAGGTGTAAGCAGTTTATACTGACAGTTTCATTTGTAAAATAAAGATAAGATAAATTACCTCAACACTATCTGGCTAATTAAGTAGCAGGTGATTTCGCTATAAGTGCTTGCATATTTGTGTACATTGGATTATTGATTACCTCTAAAATCTGTATTATATCTGTTTTACTCTTCAAGACACGAATTGCATGCTAGTTTTAATCAAGAAAAAAAATGTATCCAAAAAAAAATATATACACACACACACACACACACACACACACACACACACACACACACACAGCTACTTTGTAACGCTAACAACTATAGTAACTATAGTAACCCTGGTGTTTCAGTGCATATTGTTATATTGAAACGCAGTTAAAATGTAGATACATGCAGTACGCCATGTCTAAATGTTATGTGTTTTACATATTTTATAAATACAGCAGGGAAAATTGGCGGAAAATATGCTTTGATCTGTGGAGCAGCTGTCAACAAGTGAAAATCCGTTTATGCAAAGTGCTTCCTTCGCGCTAATATCACAGACTCCATATACACAACAGATCATACATCAGTAGATCATACATCAGTAGATCATACAAAACAGATCATACATCAGTAGATCATACACACCAGATCATACATCAGTAGATCATACACAACAGATCATACATCAGTAGATCATACACAACAGATCATACACAACAGATCATACACAACAGATCATACATCAGTAGATCATACACACCAGATCATACATCAGTAGATCATACACACCAGATCATACATCAGTAGATCATACACACCAGATCATACATCAGAAGCAGATTAACAGTTACATTTGTTGCCTATTTAAATGATTAATTGTTGAAGGTGTCTCACCTGCGTGGCTTCATGTTGGCCATGCGGATTGTGGAGCGTCACCCCAGTGACAGGATTCTTCTCCAAAGCAACAGTCAGAGAAATCCACAGCCTGGAAATCCGCGCGCGCGCCCACACACACACACACACACACACACACACCAGAAATCAAACCCACTTCCGTTTATGACCTGTCAGACAGGTGTCCGAACGACTTCCAGTACAACGATAAGGGTCAAAATTCTTCCAGGCAACAACACCAACAAAACACAAAACTATCCAAGACGCAGCTAAAAGCAGATCAAGAAGAAGAGGAACATGCCGTTTTCTCTATGTATGTTTGCCCGCCGTGTCCGAAGCTCACGCCCTCCTCCTCCTCCTATTCCTCCTCTTCCTCCTCTTCTTCTTCTTCCTCCTCCTCCTCCTCCTTCTTCTTCTTCTTCTTCTTCTACTACTCCTACTACTACTTCTTCTTCGGCTGATTTGTCCGTCCCGCCGAATCTCGCGCGCAGCCTCACTCCTGCTGCGTTTGAATCCTCGAATGTGATTGGCTAAAAAGGATAGGCGGCGCGCTCTGACACAATGCTCCATTCACAAATCCACCACCAATAACAACAGTAGCACACTGCCCTGACTTGTACGTAGAACCTCACACACACACACACACACACACACACACTCTCTTCTTCTTCTAGGTTTTGGTTTCATTTGGTGTCCACATACTTTTGAACAGATTGACCATTATAGACAGCTATATCCGAGAGCATATATATATATATATATATATATATTAGGGCTGTCAAAATTAATTATAAACTCGTAAACGCAAATTTATTTTTAACAGAACTCATTTTATTAATTTTATTAATGTTTGACCATTTTTTATAAAAGATATAAATAATTCAATGCAAAAGACGCGGAATTGAAATCTTTAACGCAACACATTTATATATACATTTATATATAAAATAGAAAACTCCACCAAAAAAAAAAGGATTGTAATCTTTTCTACAGTTTAAGTCTCAAATCAAGCACCAAAATCTGCCATGATGCACACATCCGGCAAATAAAACCGTCCGTGTGGAAAAAAAGTTATTTTTGGTGTCCTGATGATTTACGCAATTTAAAAACACCATAATTACTTTAAAACGTTTACAAGAATATTTTGTCTTTATGCTCCATGTTGAGCATGGCTTTGCTTATAATAAACAAACATTTGCATAAAAGCATCCATATTTGTCCATGCCCATGGTGATTAAAGTATTGAAAACTTGAAAAGTATTCATTTAATGTACATTTATGTTGCGATTAATCCTGAGTTCAAATATTTTAATCAACCGAGAGCCCTAATTTGTTAGTATAGTAAAGAAGGCAGGAAACTTTGAAGTATTTGTGAGACTGGTTTAATTTCTAAATGGTAGTATATCGCCCTCTAGTGGATGAGCTGTTTTCTTCTTCTTCATCGTCATCGTCATTAAAAATAAAATGATAAAATAGACAGAATTTTCAAAGCATTATTAAATAGTATTTGCTTGATTAAAAATGTTTAATTTAATGTAGTTTAATAGTGTATTTAACGCACTCAAGTATTTATAAACTTTTCTAAAATGCTCTGATATATTTTGAAAATAAACAAAGTCTAGAAGGTCTGTAAATTTTCACAGGTCTTCAACCATTCTAGGTTAGACTGCTATATACATCTGTTTCAATTGAAAATCTGAAAAAGAAAAATAATTGAAGGTCATTACTCTATTTCCTAACATGTTATATGATTTATGTAGCATAGGACAAAAATAGGAAAATAATGGGTTGCTGCTGTGTTTTTGCTGCCACAAATACATCACAATTCACACCTGAATATCATCTTCTGTTAAAGATCTTTTTTTATTATTAGCTTTTAATAAATATAGTACATAGAAGAAGAAGAAGAAAAAAGAAGAGGAAGAAACAAAAGAATAAAAATAATAACAACATATTATTTACAGAAGTTGTAGAGATGTTGTGTATGCCCACATGTTCACATGTTTATGTGCAGAAGCCACACACACACACACACACACACACACACACACACACACACACACACATACATTCTCCACTGTATGAACGTAAACATTCACATTTCTTGGGAAATAAAAGTTGAAAAACCACACAAACCATCTATGCACATTCACATTCAAGGTCATATAACAATTACATTATGTTTTTTGGAAACAATGTCTTAGTCCTAATACTAGAGCCCTAAAACAAAATATTTTCATAATTTTTAAATATCCAACATGTATTTAAATAAAGAATGGAAAATAGGAATAAGAGAAAGAAAGAAAGAAAGAAAGAAAGAAAGAAAGAAAAAAGAAAGAAAGAAAGAAAGAAAGAAACGCTATTTATTTTCTTAAATGTCCCCCCTATGGCTTGGAGGAAGTGATGTACTCAATTTCCCCGAAAGGTGGCGCTGTTGTGTTGCGTCTACATAGAATATCATTATTTGAAGTCGGTCCCGTGACAAATAGTTTCAGGAAAAACGTCAGTAAACTTTCGGGACAGCTTTAGTTGGCAGTTCCTTCACAAGCAAACATTATGGATACCGGAAAATCCAGCTTCTGCTCGTTTATCTGTGGAAAAGTTTAAGAGGTTCCACGCAACTAAGGTTGGGATTTCTGGTTTGGACTTCCTCTGGATTGTGCTGTGCGTTCTGGGGAAACTTGGTTAAAAGGCAAGTGATAAACCCAGCAGTCATGGAAACTTTCTAACAATCTGCTTGTAGAGGCAACAATGGGAGAAAAGGTTCACAGAATAAGTTGGTTTGTTTTGGTTATTTTGTCTCTTCTTTGCTATCTCATAAAATTAAGTTAAAATTTTTCGGGCTTTCAGTTTTGTTTGTTTGTTGGTTTGTTTGTTTTGCTTTCATGTTTGCTTGCTTGGCTACTTTGAAGATGGGACTGAAAAACTTTCCGGAAATATCTGAAATAAAAAAAAGATTGGAAGCTATTTTTAATATCTTGAATTGAAATTCGGAGAACATGTCATAATTATTGATTGATTGATTAATTGATTGATTGATTTTCTTTGGTATTTCTTGCAGGGGTGGATGATGGGTTATATAAATGAATGTTTCAGTTGTCTATGTCCCTGGTTTTTCAATGTGGGGTGCAACATTATAGCCCAAGATGTCGCAGGTAAAAAAAAAAAGGTTCAAAAGGTTCGAGAACCCCTGGTAAACATAGAGTATCATATACTTTTCATTTTTTGCAGCTCAAACTTGACATTCTATAACTTCGAAGTTAAACACTAAACTGTGAATGTTTTGTAATGTCTTTAAATCAGACATCAACAACAGTCGACACTATGAAACCCGTCCAAACACACTTTTGTCATTGCCTCCTGTTCAGGTGTTTGAGATCCTGTATAGCATGTTACTACACGTATGTGTGTTGATTTGGAGGAACATCAGATGACTTTAAGAGTGATTAATCCCAAATTGTTATATTTTGGTACATTAACCTCTGTAGGTTATTTTTATATTGCCTAATATCTTTGAATGCCTGGGTGGAACTTTTCCTCTTTTTCATGGTGTTTGCCCAGTAGTAGACTATTCTCAGTTCCTACTTTTACTTTCGGAATTAAATGTCAGACTGTATTTCAGTTGCTAGTCTTAGAACAGACCATGAATTGTGTGCTCTGCTTCCTTCTAGTGAGGTCTGGACAATAAGGACCTGAGAATCCTTCTACCTTAGATAGCAATTGGGTCAGATATGTAGGTGTACGTGTTCTTGGTTAAAGCTAAAATGTGTTATAAAGACCACTGAAGTGGTGGGAAAACTGCTTATACGTTCGAAACAACCATCCAGGCTTGAGTGCAGACCTCATTATGTGTATTAATTGGAAGCATTAAAATGTAAGTGTATGTTGAAAATGATGTTGCTCGTATCTATTGTTGCCATTGACAACTTTTTTCACCTACTAAGCAGAAACCAATGACCAAGATAGATTTGTATTTGCTGCCGCTGCTATAATCGTGAAGCCTGTCCTTGTGTGCATACCAGGACTCTTCAATCTGCTGAACATACTTTCACATGAACTATTGTCTATCTTCATTCTTCTGTTTAGACCCGTATACTGTAATGCACTAAAATTGCACTCTCCATTGTCACCCAGTGTCTGGTTTGCTCGTTAGGGATCTAAATCTGCCTCCGGATTTTTGTAAAGCTGCTTTGTAACAATGTCTATTGTTGGACACACAAAACAAATAGAGTGGAATTGAAAGTTGCACTGCGAGTCATGAGCTGAAATACGCTTAAGTACATTTACATCTTGGGGGGTGTTTATTAAGTACTTTTTATAAATATTCAATCAAAACACGCATATTAGCAATCTAAGGGCAGTTGATGAATTCTGTCATTCTCAATATAATTTTCAATTAATCCCACTGGAACTTCAAAGGGATGAAAATACAACATTAGAGAAAGTTTTAGCAAATTTGCTATTGGGAATATTTTGTTGGGTATTTCTTGACAAATAAGCAATATGGTTCTGATTACACTTTTCTGAATGTTTTTGTGGTATTCATGTGTCATCAGAATTATGCCGAGGCCATAACCACAAATGCTAACTTCTGAGAATAGGTTCATTCTGCTTCTGAAAGCATTCATTTGACCTCATGAAATTGTTCCAGCAAAATACAAGTTTGTTTTCACAAACTGTCCTTAGACTTCCATTCTAAAGAAGTTATGTAGTCTATTGATATTTTTACAGCACAGACTCTCAAAATCGGCTCAATTTCATGGACCACGACATGCTACAGATGCAGTGTGTAGAGATTATCAGACATAATTCTTGGGTTTTTTCCTACCATGTTCCTTGGTCTTTAGTCTTTATTTATTTTTTTTTTTTTTTTGCGGTACTACAGTGTCATATGGTTGTGTTGTGAAGTTGGTGTGTAATCTGTAGTTATTTGCATTCCGTGTAAAAGGTAGCGGAGTGTTTTTGTTCTTTCCCCTCAGGGAGACAGAAATATGTACGGAATGTTAACAAGTGGTTCCTCTTTTTTGTTTTATACCGTTTGGAAGAGTACCAGAGTACCACCATTATGTTGATGGTTTTTGTATTTAACTATTTGGAGGGCAAGAAAGGATGATCAAGGTTTTTCTACAATTAAAGCTTCAAGGATTAATTTGTAAAGCCTTGCTTTAATCTATAACATTAAAATTAATCCCAATTTACACTTACCTGTAGTGCACATTTACTCTGTTTACGTGTGGTGAGACCTGTGATTTATGGTTTAAAGACAGTGGCATTGAGTAAAAGACAGAAGGTGGAGCTGGAGGTAGCAGAGCTGAAGATGTTGAGGTTTTCGTTGGGAGTGATGACGATGGACAGGATTAGAAATGAGTTTGTTAGAGGGACAGCGCATGTAAGACGTTTTGGAGACAAAGTGAAGGAGGCGAGATTGAGATGGTTTGGACATGTGCAGAGGAGGGACATGTAGTATATCGGTAGGAGAATGCTGAGGATGGAGCGACCAGGAAGGAGGAAAAGAGGAAGGCCAAGGAGGAGGGTTGTGGTGAGTGAAGACATGCAGGTTGTTGGGTTGAAAGAGGCAGATTTAGAGGACAGGGGGTTATGGAGACGAATGATCCGCTGTGGCAACCCCTAATGGAAGAAGCCGAAAGAAGAGAAGAAGAAGAAGACATAAAGAAATGTTTGCAAGTGGATAGAATATGAGTTTTGACTCATTTTGGGGTTTTTTTAACATGCACATTTATACAATTAAATATAAAATATTTTGAGTATTTGGCCTTTTCCCTACATATAGTCTGTATTCTATCATTTTTATATCCTTTAACATTCTTTTTTATATTGCGTCTTTTTTTTTTCTATTAATGTAAAATCAGTAAAAAATATTTAAATATTCAGAAACCCAGCACATTTTGCAATTTTTTAATTTTTTTTACCAGTTTTTTAGAACCTTAAATTTGGTAAATATATGAGACAAATCAGATTGCATTCACAGTTGGGCTGTTTGCTGTGGCACTGAGACAGTGGGAGTAGCAAACTCAAGCTGAAGGAAATAGAGGAGGAGTTAGTCTGGCAGTTCAATGCTTCACACTGTGTGCACTGTGTGACTTAATTAGTGACCCTAATGGAGTCCCGCTGCTGTCATGCCAAGCTTTTCCATTCACGCAGCTCTCTCAAGCAGTATTAAAGAGCTATAATGCACTGTGGTCAGGCAACAGGATTGGTGAACGGTCGCAGCCCTTGTTTCTTACTCTGATCATGTTTTTCCTTTCCATTCATACAATACTAGAATGGACAGCAAGTTGAGTCTTTGAACTGTGCTCCAAAGCGGAGCACTAAGGAACCGCTGTTATACAGAGCTGCCTTCATTGAGTCCGGTCTGGAAGAACCACGAGGATGGACGCTCGTTCAAACTGCCCTAATGTCAGCATCCCCTGCCACAATGAGCAGAGAGACAAGAAAAAACGTTATACTGTAAGTACGTTTTACCTCATTGATTGCTCCTGGAAAAAAATAAGTAAAAAGTTGTGCCCTTGATGCAAGTTCTCTTTATTCACTACATTGCTCTGGTCTTAGGTTTACAAAGTGATGGTCAGAGTTGGAAGGCATGAGTGGTTTGTCTTCAGGAGATATACAGAATTTGATAAACTTTATAATACAGTAAGTGAAGACACTACATGTATTGACATTTATATGTGTATATTTTACAATCGGACATGTTCAAATACTGAGGTTTTAGAATTGCAAATGAAACAGTGATGATTTTTCCTGGCATCTGGCATGATGTAAAACCCAATGTATTTTACTACAGTTGAGAAAACAGTATCCTGCTCTGAATCTGAAGATACCTGCTAAGAGAATATTTGGTGACAACTTCGACCCAGGTATTTGTATGTATTAAACATGCACTGCAGTTAATATTGTACTCATATGAAGTATTTTACAGCCTTAGTTCCATTTAACAAAATAACGATTATTTAATGACAAGACTTTCTTCACAGAACTTTATTTATCTTAGTGCCTTTTTTTTTTATGTGCCTCGGAATGTAAATTAAATCGAGAAGGTGTGCAATTGTGGATCTTGGTTTTTCAATGGTTTGAGGTATTAGTGTCATAAAACCGTGCATTTTTAATTGTAACTCGTGTTTTTTAACCAGTTAAATGACAAATGCGGAAGTCAGTCACTGCTCAAGTAATAGAATGCATGCGTTTACAATTTCAACATGTGACAAAGGCTTGAATTAAGTACGTACTATCCTCTCACTGTCACTCGCATTCGGAGAAGGTTTTCAAACCAACATTGACGGCTTGAATCCTGTCTACTATGCAATATTATAGGAGATTACATAATCTGCATAGTAGGGCATTGACTGTTTACTCCAAAATCACTGCCTACCTTCATTTCCTGCGTGGTTCTTGAATAGCTGATTACATCCTAACTATAATAATTACAAACATGCACATTTTTTTGTTATTATTTTCCTCAGAGTTTATAAAGCAGAGAAGAACAGGGTTACACGAGTTCATTCAGAAAATCGTGTCCCTTCCACAGCTCAGCAGTCAGTAAGTACATCAGTCAATTATTTATTCAGTGCTTCATGAACATTATTATTCATGAACAGTCGTCCTGACAAGTCCACCAGACTTATGCAAATTTCTGATCTTCTGGGAGATCAAAATGTCCTAATCATGCAAATATAGCAAAGAAAATAATAATAATAATTGTATATCTTTCTAGTTTATCAGCTGCAGCTGTATATATTTTTATATGCATTACTTTTGTGACTTTTCTTTTTTTCGCTTTGTATGATCTTAGTAAAAAAAAAGTTTACCATTTGTCACAGCTCTGACGTTCGAGATTTTCTTCAAATGGACAAAACCCAAAATGTCTCAGATATCTCAGAAGATGAAGATGAGAAGGTTTGTCACAATCTACACTGTTCATTTTATTTATTTATTTATTTTTTATTGGTGTTAGCTTGATTGAATTTTGAAATCCTTTTGGGTTATGAGGTGAAATTACTTATTTTTATTACATAAGAACATGAATTAATGTTGTTGAAGTTATAAAGATAAATAATGGCCATGTAATATATTAAAAAGAATTTATCTTTTTGAAAAATATGCCTAAAAAGAGAGAAAAATTTTCCTCTAATTAAATAGCAGATGAATCAATCAAAAGGTTTTAAATTCATCTTGTTTTTTAAATACAAAGAAAGAGTGCATGTCATTATCTTATGACTTTAAGAGACCTACACACTCAGGTTTTACCATAAACAAGTGATATGTAAAATTATTTTATCTAATGTTTACCATGTTCTTTAAATACTTGTTTTTTTAATTACTCTTACAGAATACCTCTACCTCCAGAAATATTAACCTGGGACCTTCTGCAAACCCTCAGTATGTACATTGCCAGCACTGCTACTTGTTTATCTTGCTCTTATACTATATATGATGAAGTGAAACAAACAAACAAAAAAACCTATTACTGATCTACAGTAATCATCGACTCTTACAACACCGTTTTTTTTTTCTATTACTCCCAGAGCAAAACCCACCGACTTTGACTTCCTAAAAGTGATTGGTAAAGGGAGCTTTGGAAAGGTATGTTTGTGCCTAATGTATTCTGTTCATCTGTGTGAATAATTTGTTGTGAAAATGTGTATGTAAACTCTCTATACACTTAATAAAGAACATGGTTATCTATTTATCTATTCTGTCATTTATGTGGTAGAAGTGCAAAAACGCTTATCTTGTGGAAATTTCACACACAGCAGCCTTTAGAGTGGTGTGAAAGCAAAAAAAAACCCAGTTAGCAAGAATTCTGTGGGTGTGGACACTTTGTTGATTAAAGAGGTCAGAGACTTCATTGATTAGTTATATGAGGTTGTTATGGGCACAGGGTCATCAATGCTGTACAGTTGAAGATTAGAGAAAAAAATAATCGTTGTCCGATTTTCAACTGTACAGCTTGGGTAAGTCTGTTCCCACATTTAAAGTCATGTAGAACACACATTTCTTTCATTCTAAATTTGGATGTGAGCAGCCAATAAAGTGCTTGTGCTTTATCTGCATTGTACTGCTGTCACATGTGTGACTGATTAGATAACTGCGTGAAGGTGCTTCTAATGAAATGGACAGTGAGGATATAATTGTATTTAAAGCTTTAACGCAGTCACCACTACTTAAAGTGTGGTGGTATCAGTTCTCCAGGTTCTGAAACCCCCTTTTTTCCCATAAAGTGTTTTATTCGTTAGGTTTGTGGTAACGGCTAATAAACAACGTGTTTTCCCCTCTGAGAATCGAGAGTTTCCAAGTTCTCCAAGATTCATACCGTGTTTCTGTTTAGGTTGGAGCTCTTAACCAAACATGATTCTTTTTACACCAAAAGGTCCTCCTCGCAAAGAGGAAACGAGACGGGAAGTGTTATGCAATCAAAGTGCTTCAGAAAAAAGTCATTTTAAAAAGAAGGGAGGTAAGTGTTTTAAAAAGTCAAAACTCAAACTGCACTGCTATTCTTGTGAATATTTGAATTGAAATGCATCACATATTGTTAAACTTTCTTCTTATAGTGTCCATATTTTATTCCCCTTTCTTTATTTTATATACTGATAAACAGCAAAGGCACATCATGGCTGAGCGCAATGTGTTGCTAAAAAACGTGAAGCACCCTTTCCTAGTTGGATTGCACTATTCCTTCCAGACAACGGATAAGTTATACTTTGTTTTGGATTTCGTCAACGGTGGGGAAGTGAGTACTCTCTTTCGTGCAAAAGGCATGTGTGGAATGTCCTTTGATAGATGGAAAGTGGGAGTAGTCCAACATAGGAAGTGGGGCAAATGGAGTGTTCTTAGGAACTTCTACCAATAGTCACAAACCATTATCTAGACGATGAAGACACAGTTTTAAAAATAGACAAGGAAAGAGGAAAAAAAAATCAAGGAAGTGATGAAATGCTGGTAGTTTTTATATGCTTTCATAAAAAAAATATATATATATAATGGACTTAATCATTATATGTATGTGTACAGAAATTTGGCAGACGTTTATTACCTCGTAACCTCTATAACTGAAAAAATGCACTGGCCTATGAAATATAAACATTTGAGATGAAAGAATAACGTGATCCTGACCTGACCACTAAGTAGGGCCTGAGTAACGTGGGAGTATGAAATCAAAGGCCATTGAAGACACGTGATTTGTTTTTGTTGTATTTGTATAATCCTTGAATAAAATCCTAAATAATGTTTTAACTTATGTTTGTTTTAGCTATTCTTTCACCTACAAAAAGAGCGAACGTTTCCTGAGTTCAGGGCGAGGTTCTACATAGCTGAGATGGCGAGTGCACTGGGCTATCTACACTCTCTCAACATTGTTTACAGGTTGGTAATTATATAATGCACAATACGTACATTATTGTATATATTTACCTGTGAGTATATTTGGGCTGTTAAAATTGATCTCAAATCAAGCACCAAAATCCACCATGTTGCACACATCCGGCAATCAAAACCGTCCGTGTGGAAACATAGCAAAAGTTCTGTTTGGTGTCCTGATGATTTACATCATTTAAAATGCCATAATTACTTTAAAACATTAACAAGTATTTTTTTGTCTTAATGCTCACTGTTTAGTTTGTTTAACTAATAATAAACATTTGAATTAAGCATTCATATTTGTCCATGGCCATGTTGATTGGAGTAGTGAAAACTTGAAAAATGTAAATATAAATTCAATCATGCGATTAATCGCGCCTAAATATTGTAAATAATTGGCAGCCCTAGAATATATATTATTATTGTTTAATAAGAAAAAGGTTAACATGCATAAGTCACTTATAAAAATAAATTCCACCTCTACATATTTAATTATTTAAATATTATGAAACCATCAGTGGTAAGATTAAATAAACATTTGTCTATTTTTTTCAATATTTTTAATCATAATTTGAATTTTTTTCTATTCAGATGTTAATTAAAATTCATGTTAGATAAGTGTTGTTGGCAATTTCTTTATAATAAATTTATATTAATTACTCGTTTTTTTTTTTTTTTGCATTTAAATGTCATTTTTATTTGCTGTAAACTGGAGTCTGGTCTTTCTCAATAAAGCTCTGATTATTGATATAGTCTCTTATTTACAGCTTTTGGCCACAGCCATTCAGGGCATTCTGACAAAAAAAGAAATCTGATACCATGAAAACAGTTTAATTTACGGAAATTTTCAGAAAGAACAACTGAGGATTATATTTCACATTGTATGTTTTCCTTGTTTCATCAAACATAATCCCGGACAAGTGTGATGTACATGTTGATGTTATAAGGTTTTCAGTTACCTTGCGTGCGAGAATTGATTAAACAGCATGATGCTAATAAAACGCTTTGTTTATTATGGACTCCTCCTCGCTAACCACAAAGAGTGGCTCAACAAGTCCAACAACATGATGTAAACTAATGTTTTTATGTAGAATTGAAGTCACAGCCATTTATATCCAGAAAATTATGTAAATACCACGTTATCTGATTTATTTGTTGAGATAACATTGTACCACACCTAGATTTCAGCTTTCCTAGATGTTTAAACAAATATGACTCTATTTTTTTTAGGGATTTGAAACCGGAAAATATCCTGTTGGACTTCCAAGTATGTCTATCAATCCATCAATCAATGTATATTACTGTTGATATGATCATCTTGCTGAGAACGTGGCCTAATCGGCTCATGTCTTAGTCTCTGTTCAGTAGCATTAAAATTCTGTTCAGCTCTGAGGAGAAATAGCCTTTGAATCCCTTTTTAAAAAACTGTTTCCTGTCTGGTAAGGGGCATGTGGTCTTGACGGATTTTGGACTGTGCAAAGAGGGAATTTCTCAAGCAGACACGACAACCACATTCTGTGGGACACCAGAGGTAATATTTCTGTGATGAGTAGCATCCATGTTGTTCTATCAACCTATAATAGTGAATTATATATATAACTTTTGTGTTTTGTATTAGCTTCAAATATATTTGTTGGGTTTTCCCCCTAGTATCTGGCTCCGGAGGTTTTAAGAAAACAGCCCTACGACAACACCGTGGATTGGTGGTGTCTTGGTTCTGTACTATATGAGATGTTGTATGGCCTGGTAAGAAAACATTATGCTCATGTATAAAAGCAAATTCGTAATTCTTGTATTCTGTCTGAATTTGGGATTACGTATGTGTTATCAACAGCCTCCGTTCTACAGTAGGGACACGCATGAAATGTATGATAACATCTTGCATAAGGAGCTGCCACTGCGCCCCGGGGCATCTATGATCGCCTGGTCCATTTTGCAGGCTCTTTTGGAGAAAGACAACACCAGGAGGCTGGGATACAAAGACGACTTTGTAAGTCTTTATTGTTGTATTGTTTGTTTAGCAGGACTGCTAGTTTCCGCTAGGAACTGACAAGCTTGGAATCTCAATAAGCAGCAGGTCGGTTCATTTCAACACACAGGTTGACTGTTTGAGTTGTGAATCACGTTTCAAGGGAAAGTGTTTCAAAGGAAATTGGTGCTGGGTTGGGTGGATATAAATTTTGCAAGATTTTTCTTTAAATAAATATTTGATTTATGCAAGGTTCTGGGGAAAGTATCAGAGACACTGAGTGGTTTTGGAGGAGGTGCTAAATCACACACAGAGATTATACTGTGAATGCTGTTTATGTACAACCCCCCCTGGTGGATGAGGTTGTAATATTTATGTAAATGTCTAGATTTAATTTCTGTGCATGAGGCTTTATAGATTACAATGTGAATGGCTTTGTTTCATTATTAAGAAGAGCAGTAATATATTCTAGATCAGCATTAGGTAAACAATATATCGGTTTTATGAAAAGTAGTAGACTGTAGGTTGTTCTACATGCTGGTCGAAGACGGAAGACATTCCAGCTTTAGCAACTCTAACCAAAAGAACGTGGTTACACAAGTTAAACGAGATCCTGGTAGAACTTTCCTTAATGAGACAACAGAAGTTTTGATGTTGTTATATTTATGTATAAATAATATTTTTTTGTCAAATGAACAGCCATGCTTAATCTTGAATATCTGCAAATTGTTGTTTCAGAATGAAGTTAAAAGCCATGCCTTTTTTTCTTCCATTAACTGGGATGACCTTGTGCAGAAAAAAATCCCACCTCCATTTAATCCCAGTGTGGTAAATATCTTCAAATATATATTTATTTCTCTTCTTTTTAACAGTCTGCTGTATTAAAGTGCATACAAAAAAAACAATGACACCTAATACTGACCTTCAAATTACTTCAACACCTTTGTTTTTTTTTGTACAGGAGTCCCAGTATGACATATCAAATTTTGATCCTGAGTTCACAGAAGAAACCGTACCCAATTCGGTGTGCATCTGCAGGGACAACTCCATTGTCAATGCAAGTGTCATGGAGGCTGATGATGCTTTTCTGGGTTTTTCATATGCTCCACCTTCAGATGACTTCTTCCTGTAAAGAACTGTACTACAGCTACTTTATGCTACCAGAAATGACTTCGGTGTTCACCTTCATTATGGAAAACAAAAATTTAATGGCCAAACAAAGTCATTGTGCACTTGACAGATGGACGGACATCTTATGATGCAGGGTTTTTTCACCATTTTTTTTTCTTTCTTTTTATATTTCAACAACAGATTTCTATTTTGTATTGTGTATAAACCCGAGAAAACTGTTATAGCTCAGGTATTTAGTTTTTTCTCTTCCCTTGATTATTTTCTACAGTGGCAGGTTTTTTTTTTTGTCGTGAAAACCGTGTAAGGTATTTTGAATCCAGATATGTACATTCCACATTTAAATACCACATAATGAACTTTATTTTTCATGGCACTTATGATTATTGGTTTGTCCTTCTTTGAAAAATAACTCAGAAGAATACATTACAAGGCAATTTTTTCTCCCAGAGTATTTGCAAGATATGTTTTTTTTTTGTTTGTTTTTTTTACCAAAGATATGTTTTGAACTAACATAAAAATGTAAATGTCGTAAATAGTGTAACTGCAGGATTGAAATGTAGTAAATTGTGGATGTGTTGACCAACTTTGTTTCCAAAGGTTTTTGTGCATATATATATATATATAACTGTCTTTTTGTTATTTATTATGACAATATCTCTAGAAAAATAAACAATATTACAAAAATAAAAGATTATATATATACTCGCAAATATCTAAATAGAAAAAAATCTTTTGGACCATTTTAATTGCAAATAAAATTATTATTAATACATTTTTAATAGTTTTCTCTCAGGTATACTTTATCAGAAGTTCTTCTTTGAGACCTGATGTATTATAAGTTAAGCTGAATAGTACTTTCAGGAAGTATATTATGTATTTTATTATATAAACATGTATATAAAAAATTGTTAACTGATTCGGATATATGACACAATTTGAAATCAGTTTTTAATTCGTTTTTTTTTTTTACATATGCTTTTAAATCTACATGGGGTTCAATCTTGTTTATTGTAATAAAGGTTATATAATAATAATAATAATAATAATAATAATAATAATAATAATAATATATGCATAGTTATAATTGCATTAAAAAAAAAATCTTGATGTGGGTTTAAACATGTATTTGGAAATTAAATATTGGCCTTTAATCTGAAAGCAGGTTCTCTGACATTTGGGAAAAATGTGGTTAATATTCACACGCATAATAATGAAGAAGAGAAAATAAATGCCACGTGCGCATGTCCTGTTGTCAGACTTTAAAGGCGGGAAAAAGCGCGCGGGAAAGCAATCACGTGGTTCGTTCTGAGGTAAAGTTTGTAGGTGAATGAATCCAACATGGAGGAGCTCCTGTCTCTGAAAGAATCCATAGTTACCTACTTGGACAGAAGTGGAGGTCTGCGTAAGCTTGTTGAAGCCTGTCAGTCATTTAAAGGTGTATATTTCATTTCCAAATAAATAACCTTATAGTTGATCTGGATTTACAATTAGCTTGATGTTTCTATTTGATTAGCCTGGATAATTAGCCTACAAACATCTCTAGCTTTGATATTAAATTATTTACTAGTCAGCTGATCTATGAATCATGTTTCATATTATGCTTGTGAATATATAAACAGTGGCCCATTATAAAGCACATTTATTTGACCTAAATGCCATAGCATTGTTTTTTATTACAAATTATGTAATTATTATAATTATGTATCATCTAAAAACCTACATCAAGTCTTTTTTTATGTAATTATAAACGATTAAAATATAGCTTGCTTGGATCCACTGCCCAAGAACAAACCCCATGTATAAGATTTATAAGCATATTTAAGAAAAACAATAAAAAAAACTGCCTGTAAATCAAAACACGAATTATTAATGAAGTCTTAATTAATGGTATGTTTTCTTTCGTTCTTTAATTTTGAGGCCTTCTTGCTGAAAACACTCATGTATTATTTTAGATTTTATAGACATTTTATCTACATGGGTCATAGATCAACATATACCATGTTGTTGTTTTTTTGTAATTTGTTTAAAAAATGTTTGACATTTCACTCATTCATAACTATATTTCAGATTCCCAGCAGGTATATCGTTTCAGTTTTAACGTGAACCCTTCTGACATAGTTGAACTGGATGCCAAATTGGGAGATTGTGTATTGCATGACCCCCTGAAAGCCACTGCACTTTTTCAGTCTGTACGTTTCATTTTATTGAGTATATCCAGGTGGGATTATACAGTATGTTTACTATATATGTATATTAATATTTATGTTTTACAGGTTTGTTTTCTCTCAATAAAGACACTGTCACTAATTGAGCACATACACACAGAGAACCAGGTATGTCATTATATTATGATCTCTTATTTACCTGTCTCGTCAAATTGTATTTATTGTCTCTTTGTCATTTTCCAAAGGTTAATGTGGTTTTACTGCCAACGCACATGCCACCGTTTCCCAGTTACATTTTGGACTTATCCGAGTTTCCACGTGGCTATTATCTGATGAGGCCTGTAGCATTGGAGGGTCTTGTAATCGCCATGACTTGTGTGACTAAATACACCCAAGGAGCCAGATTCATCTGTACAGAAGAAAAATGTCCTTGCTCAAGAGGTAACTGAATCTGATCTCTTTAGAATGAACCAGAATACTGCCTTTGTTGTCTTCAACTGTAGATGTTGTCCACTAGGCTTTCACCATATTAGAGTACATGCACCAGGAGCTACGGAGTCAGCTACTGTCCGGAGTGACTTCATCTGCTTTCTTTGTTCCTCGCCACTCAAAGAGGATGTGAAATCCCGTGTTTTAGGGGGTAAGAATTAAGGCTGTGATATTGCTATTTTAAGGTGATGACACTTTCCTGAATATTGTTACTCACTGCAAAAATGTTGGACAATCTTTCCGTAAATCATCTTGACCCTCTACACACATAAGGTTTTCATGCATTGGGAAACTGATGTCAAAAAGACAGAAACGTAATAACTACATTTTTTTAATTTTGCTATTACATGAAAGGAAACATAATAAAGGTCCTCAGCTACATATTAATATCTTAAGCAACATTACAGAGTACACTAAACTGAACATATCACTGCATAATTTTTGTGAAGCAGTACTTGGTACATTCCTGAAATATTTCAGCTGTTAAACAGCTGGAATAAATTAAGAAGTAGACTTTCATAGTTACACCCAGCATTCAGGAAAATTATTCTGACCTCATATTAGAAAGTGTATGTGGTGTGTATGATGTTTTGTGTGTGTGTTTTTTAATTGACACTTTTGAATTATGATTAGATAAGCAGCTGGTTGAGCTTATACACGTGAAAGCGCTGGATGTGTTCGGAGTTCACGAGCCTTCCTCCCTGAGATATCAATCTGTCACTCTATTTTTGAGAGGTATGATAAATAGATTCCAGCAACTATTTTAGCATCTTCTCAAGGGACAATACTATAGAAATGAAACTCGGATGTATTTTAGAGTAGACAATGTGCAGATTGTATAGAAGTCCTGATTTAAGGTCCTCTGAAAATAACTCAACATACAGCCATTATTGTCTAAATAGTTGGTAACGAAAGTAAATACACCCTAAATGTCTACAGCTACATATTCTTTTCATCATGTTAACGCTTTTGTCTGCTTGAAAGGACCATACAAATTTGTGTATCTTGTTTTAGAGCAGTTTAAACATGGTGCTTTGAGTACAATTTTCTCATACTGAGCAACTGGATGTTAACATTTTCTGTTCATAGTAAAGACACTGGAAAGAGATATGAACTTTAATTAATGTGTATGTCTAATACATAAATTTATCAATATACTTTAACATCATTTACCAAATGATAAATATAAAAAGTACATTAAATCCATATACACAACACATGAAAATCATAACGACAATATTTTTGTAATGTGCCCTGATTTTAGATGAACTATGTAACGCTATGAACATTGGCCAGCTCTACCGCGTAGTAGGAATACCAGCACACGTGCACCAGAGCGCCAATATTACTTGGGCTATAGAGGCTTGCAGAATTCAAAATCTCATGCCTGAATGTGAGTAATCTGTTTCAGTTTACTAAAAAGATAAAATATCTTCATGTTTTAGAATTGCTATGACAGCTGATTTTTGACTGCTTCCCACAGATCCATCCAGTGTAAGTGAAAACTTCCAGGCTCTGCATGCTGCCTCAGCCTGTTCCCCTTGGAGATTTTTTGCCATTGTTGCTAACTCATTTGGTTCTCCAGTACTCCCTCCAGGCCTGTATAATACACTAAAACTGGTGCTGCTTCTTAGCCTGGTGCAGACTAAAGAGGAGAATTTAGAGGCACATAATCATTTGGATGTGCTCGCACTCACTGGCAATACTCTTACTGTTGAGAGGTATAAAAAAAATTAATGGATATGTTTGTTTTACATTTCAGAAATGCCACTTTCAGGATTAGATATATAGTGATAAGGTATCTTTAATAGGTCATTAATAGATGTATATTGATTTGGCTATATAAAAGAAAACAAATCCATATAGATTTTTAGGCAATCATTTTCTGCACATTCATCGCCAGGTTAATGACATACAGTCTGGGGCTGGCAGCACGGGGTATTCGCCACACAGTTACTGGAGAACTATTTGCCTCCCTATCCAGGGATGAGCATGGGGCAGGAACAGCTAACATCCATGCAGGCTCTGCTTTCCTGGCTGCTGGAGGGGTGTGTCTGCTAGGGGACTTAACATGCTACAAGAAAGACAAGATAGACACCCTCCAGTCAGGTATCACTGGAAGACAAAACGTGGGTGAAAGGGGTATTTTACGTGCACAAGCTAAATGCAAAGCATTCATGTGTAATTGATGTGCAGTTTGAGTATCGAAGCATTATCAACAGATGCCATTGTAAGAATTCTTTATTTCACAGTTGACCATGGTTTATCTTGTATTCCCCGCAGCATTAGATAGCCGAGCAGTCTCTGTGTTTATCCCCGGAAAAAAGTATGGTGAGGATGCTGAGCAGCTTCTTTCCTTCCCCATCAACTGCAACTTTTGGGCCTTGGCTGATGCCTTAACTCCTTCTAAAAAAGCTAGTAGGCCTGACAGTGTACTGTTGGGTTCTGTGGTAAGTCCACACCCTGTTGTAATTTGCTTAAAATAATGCCCCATATAGTATCTTTTGGCATTTTTACAGCTTTATATGAATTTTACCCAACTGAGATTTACCTTAGAAATGATACATTTATCAATATCCAATTTTCCACAAAAAAAAAATTTATTTAAAATTCTTTGCCTATTTAGGTACAATAAAATGTACCTGAATACAATTTAAAAACCTTAGTTGAAATGACATTGAACAGTAAACTGTCTTTGAGCTTCATTGCAGGTTCCTTGTTTTGATGTGGCCTTAAAACAATGGTGCACAAACACACTCAATCCACATTTAGTAACAGGAAGCAGAGAGACAATATATTCATGTTTGGAGAAGTTTGAAGTTACAAATAGTCTGACTAATATGACTAATATTTGTCATCAAGATTGCCACAGTTCCCTGTATAGTATTAAATTATATCTAATGATGTTGAATTAAAATGACATAATACCGTCATTTACATGGTATTTGCCAGGTTTTTATGCTATATTCTTAATCTGGTGCTATTTTGTATACTTGTTGATACCCTGAGATCTGAAAAGAAAAAAAATATATACATAACATTGCATGTATTTAGGAGATAGGTCCAGTACCACCACAACTTGTAGATGCATTTGGGCTTGTGATCCAGTGCCGAGAACCAGTAGGTAACCACCTGCTCCATCCAATGACAGTACACACTCTGAGGCAGGCCATTTCACCAGGAGAGCCCATGTACCCTGCTTGCATGCAGTTTACCACCCAGGACTACAAGGAAGTAAGACTACAGACATTTCTTTAAAATAGGTAATTTTAGTAAATATTGTACAACTGAAAATGCGGCTTTTGTATTATATTCACAGCTCCTGGCCTATGCTCGAAATCTAAACGTAGGCTTGAGCACTGAGGCTGAGAAAATGATTCATGGTTACTACATGGCCAGTAGGAGAGTACGCTCCTCAGGATCGGTCACATCCATGAAAGTGCTGTAAGGATGGGTTACAAAATACCTATGTATAAAGAAAATAGGGGCTTAAAGAGAAAGCAAGCTGTTTAACCATGTTCTTGAACCCTAGTTTGTAAGAGGGCAGTTCTGGGGTGTACTACATTTCCTCCTCTATATTAAAATTCAATGCACAGTGGCAGTAATTGGATGTTGATCATGTAAATCATATGCCTGGAGTAAGATTATTGCAATGCGTCAGAGTATAAATACACTACACAATACTATAATATACCACTAGAGGGTAGCCTTATAAAGTTTACCCAAACGTTAGGCTTGCTGGTTAAAACGTTTGCCCTCTATAATTTCTAAAGCAGCTCATCTCTAATCGGAAAACCAATGCAATTATTTGTTGTGCATCAGATTCACTTAAAACATTTCACTTGCTGGTTTTGGCAGGATAGCCCTTGCAGAGGCGCACGCTAAACTAAACCTGAGGTCTATCGTTCTGGAAGAGGATGCGGTTATTGCAGTGTTGCTGTGCGAGAACTCCATTACGCTAAGACATGGTAAGTTTATTATTAACAATTGTATTATTTATTGTGTAATGTCTAGAATAAAACATGCTCTTTGAAACCACTTTAATTTCTCCGTTTCTAGAACTTGCAGTTGTACATTTTAAAATATTATGTAGTGAATAATGTACTACATTGTAACAACTTTTAATCAACTTTATTTTGATATGAATGAACAATAATCACCTCATTATTAAATACATTTAAGAACAAGTTTTGAGACTCTGTCTTGGGAACGTAGGTGCCTCTGCGCTTGTTATTCCACCTGATGCAGTGTTTCCCTGTGATCTGTGTGACCTGGAGTCCCTGCACAGACGAGACTTGACCTTGAAAGAGTTCCACCAGCAGATCTTGCAGTTTGTATACAACTACGCACCAGGAGCTGCGAACTACATAATGGAAGAATAAGACCTTTAATCTCATTGATATATTTTTAGGCTAGGGCTATGTATATTTATTTTACATTGCTGCAATATTAGACATATTTAATGAATGGATTTATAAAATCTTACCTTTTTTTAAGATGCATTTTCATGGTCCCTCGCTGCCACCAGTCTTCTTCAAAACTCAATTGTTAACTCGCTCCTACATTGGTCACAGAAGTCTCTAAAGATAATTGGGTATGAGTGCATCCTCTCAATTTGATGCAATTACATGAGTGGTCAAATGATCACACATGCTCTGGCGTGAACAAAATAAATATAATCTACATTCAGCCTTACGTTATCAGTTAATGTATATTACCCCATAGCTGTCTTTTCAGATAGTCACATTATCAACAACCCAATCTGGTCTGATGGGTAAACGGCAAAAATGTGAAATCATCATTAATTCAGCATCTTGGGGACAATTAAATAACAATAGTAGTAATGATAAATGTCTTACCATATACTGAAGCGTCCATGTTCCATTTCTGGAGAAAAAAAAAGCATTTCAATTATCAGCAGCCCTCATAAAATACTCTACAGTGAATTATCTTAATAAAGACCTCTCAGATAATCACATTATCAACAAGCCAATATGGTCAGATGGGTAAACGGCAATGAAAGGTGGAAATCATCATAGTCGGTACATAGTCACATTTTGGGTCCATAAAAAGATGTTTCTTCTTACCTCGATAACACAAACTGCAGCCAATTCAGATCCATGCTCCTCACTCTCCATCTAATACTTAAAAAGGGGGAAAAAAATTGTTAGGACTGCTGTTCCAGAATCTTGAACTCGTCATGCTATCCATTATCTATTTTCTATTATATTTATTATAAAAAGTTCAGCAGCACTCACATTTATATCCAGCACGATAAAAAATGAATCGTTAAGGACGAAATGGAGAAACAGCCTATGAGTATTTTGAGATTTTATTTCAGAACTGTCCTTTAATTGTGGGATAAAATTGCAATCACCTGCTCTAGTTAAAGATGTAGAGGATATTGCTTTTATTATCCTGCCCTCCCCTGTTTAACTTAACTATAGTATAGTCAGAGCTGTAGCCTGATCAGTTATATACCAAAAAAAAACAAGCTGGCTTTTCAGAGAGTCACATTATCAACAACCCAGTCTGGTCTGATGGGTAAACGGCGTAAATGTGAAATCATCATATGCAGCAGCTCACCAGAACAATTTTAGCTAAAACTCTTTTAAAGCCCAACACCAATATACCTTGATTATGTCTTGAGACAGCGATGATCAGGTTACTTCTCTCCAGTAGTTCATTTCTGAGGAGAAAACACATATTGCTCTCATACCATTCATGTAAAACTCATAAGTAAATTATTGACGTCAAATGCTCAGGTAGTTACATTATCAGCAACCCAAAATGGTCAGATGGGTAAACGGCAAAAATGTAAATCATCATTGCAGAACATAAATCAAGAACATGTTTTATTTTTGCAGTAAGTCAAAGTATATCCCTGAGAGAGAGGGAAAAAAAAAGAAGTCGCATTACCTTTTCTAGATCACCCATGACCCTGGTTTTCTGGGTTACCTGGTACACAAAAGATGCACGAGTTGTTTAAAATGACCAGTCAAATTTAACTTACAATTGAGTTGTATCTGTCCATCTGGGATTTGTATAAGACCTCCACCACCCACACAACACCTCAAATAACCACTCCCTAATTAGGTCTTTCTGTCACCACTATTGATTTTACACTGCTTTAGATAAGCAGTACTGAGGGAACATTCAATAAGGTTGTTCAATTCCAGTCTAAAACTTGAATGATGATCCAAAGGTGAAAGGGCACATGTAACACAGCTTGAGAGCACATCATCTCACACCAGCACAAAAGGTCTTAGCACAGCCAGTATAACTCAAGGTCAGGACCTTTACCAAGACCAAAGGTCCTCAGAGAGAACTAGAAATTCAGAATTTCCCAGAGTAGGTCATGTGAAGCCAATAAGGAGTCACATGGGACAATAGACCAAGTCATAGTCAGCAGACAATCCTACCAACAGCAATGTGAAGAGCAAAAGGGGCAATTTATCAACCCAAGTGAGACAACTGCCAACATGATTTATAACTACTGTAAGTGATAAGTAAAGGTGCCTGTTGAACACACTGTCAAGATACAAATCACTTGGTAAAAGTTTAGAAATAGCACACCGTAAACTTGTGATGCTAATTATTTTAATAGAAATTAAATATGCAAGAGTTTCAATTAATGATATCCTCTCGAAAGTATTTTCTCTGAATAGACACTCTTGCAGATCTTGCAATGGTTATGTATGCATACACATCTCTCTCTCTCTCTCTCTCTCTCTCTGTATCAGAATCAGATTTATTGGCTAAGTGTGTTGACACACACAAGGAATTTGGTTCCAGCTGTTATGCATGTATGTATACACACATGCATACAATATATGCATACACATACTAATGTATAGATGTTCTGTTTGTGTTTTTTTTATATATTTATATATATACACACACATACACACACACATATATATATATATATATATATATATCCCACAAATAGAACGTGTATCTATTAGTGTATGTGTATGAAAGAAAAAACGACACAAATAGAACGAATATTATAAATAAATGAGAAATTCATTAAGAAACATGGGCCACCACGTGGTCAGACCTCGACACAGAGTAGCCCAAATACTCAGTAGTTCATCAGACTCTGTTTGTTCTTCCTTTAACACGGGGAACGCATACTTATGTTAAAGAAATATCAGCTATATTAAACAAAACAAAACATTATTTAGCAATCTACAAAAAAATCGTCTGTCTATTTCTCCAGTGTGAAAGCTAGGCCACGAACAAGAGATACAAAGTGATACAAAGTAATACAAACCGCATTCTCTCACTGTAACGCAACGTGTTTCAATAATATCAAAACAACTAATGAACTCGGATTTTACCTGAACAGGTGCAATTCAACATGTTAAAACATTCTGCTTTGGCAATTCCGCAGCTCCTGAACATCTCCGTGGCAGAACCCATTCTGCAAAGAAAGAAATCTTGCGCATGCGCGTTTTTTTATTCTAGGCCACACGAAAGTGCGCATGCGCACTTGAGCACCGCTAAGAGACGCGTTGTAAGGAATGTCCGCCATCAAACGAAGTTCAGACTTAGAATAAAAGTACTTTGAAATTTAAGTGTCAGGATGCAATTAATATAAATATTTAGATTTTTGTTTAAAATTAAAAGGACGTGAAGGCGGAAATAAATATGTCCCAATATCCCAATTGCTCTAAGTCAGTTCTGGTAAAAGGTTTGTTGTACTTGCTCATTTAAATGATGCAGAATATACATTACATGCATTTAGTAGGGTGAGTATTTAAAAAAAGTGGTGTTTGGTTTTAATGATGGCAACAAACCTCAGACAAGGTGAGGGGAAAATGTTTTCCAGCTTTCATTTAAGCAGATCAGTCTATAAAGCATATAAAATATTGATATGGTAAAAAAAAATAATTTACTTTTCAATATTTTACTATCAACAGCTGAAAAAGTGAATAATGTAGTTCATAGTATACATTTATACTCAAATCTTACAAATACTAAGCGTTATTTATTCTGACCATATGAGCAATAGTAGTGTAACGCCTAAGATGATCAAGATCTGCATTTAATTATCTTCATGTTGTGGGCAACACTTATAGAATGAAGAACACAATATATAACAAAGTGAAGTGAATTCATGCTGTATTTGATGATCTATATAAATTACTAAGACAAAAAAATGCAATAGACAATGTGGATGCGGGTTGTTTTTTTTTGTTTTGTTTTTTTTTGTATCGTAAATTCCATACAAAAGGTGTGTAATCATTACATCATCCAGGTTTTACTTTAAACTATTGGAATGCAGTGCAATTGTTTTTGTAAATATCATACAATGGAAAGCACTTTTAAATTATTTTTTATTAGTCAATCCACAAACACACCGACACCATGAAAGGAAAAGCAAAGTTTCTGCTAGACTTAATCCAAACCATTGTTGTGGTCCTGACAGACCTCTTCATTTGACAAATGTTACGTTATTCACACATGCATTTAGTGCAAATGCTTTAACTGAAAGTGCATAGCCGACAAGTCAAGCATGACAGCTCATTATCCCGACATAGCTACACAAAACCTCTAAAAGACTCTGAGACATTGAGTAGAGTCGCTTAAATGTTCAGTAAAACATAAAAAAAAATCACTGGGAAATAATATCTACAAATTATTTACAAAATGACAAACAATTAGTTCAAATAACATGTAAGTGAAACAATTCAGCGACACAATTATCATGCAGTCGTGTGTTAACATTTGTATTCATTTCAATATGAAATTGGTGAGGCAAAAAATAAAAGGAAATCATAATAGATATAACAGAATGTTTATAACTGGACGTGGTCCACATGTTTGGCTCTGCAAACATCCTGAAATGACCATTGAAAGTTTGATTTGAATCAAAAGAAAGTATTGTGTGCAAAAGGGATTATGTCTGAGATGATGATGATGATGATGCTCCTTGATTTTCATTCTGACTGGAGTTACTCAGGAACTGGCCACTGGCACCAATATACAACCTCGAGCGCATGGGCCATTTCTGGAAAAAAAAATATAGTAATAAATATAATCATAAAAATTTTAAATGAATTATAACACGGATAAACATCAGCTAACATTGTAGATGTCATGCTTAGTGTTTAATAATTAAGCGATTCATTTTTATTTGACTTTTTGTTTTTAGTGCACGATCAAAAACGCGGTTTCAGAACGCCGAAAATGTAATTGAGTTCTGATTAATTACAAGCAGCTGTTACACTTAATTACATTGTTATTAATTAATTAATTAGAAGCAAAAAAAAAAGTTTCTGGTGAACGTTTTATACCTTTTTTCCCTGCAACTCTTGTGTAAAGACTGAAGGAAAAGAAGGGATAACACGAAAGCAAACATGCATTTCCACGTGTCTTACTTTGACGGGATGCAGGTAACCGCCGCCTTTGAGGGAATTTAACGCTTCGTTCCGTTTTGTGTTGTCTCCTTCTTCCATGCCTTCTTCCTGCAGGGTTTTGGTGAGATGAGCGATGTACGTAGTGGCTAATATGAGCACGTCGAGTTTGGACAGTTTGGTGTCTGGAGGTACTGATGGCAGGGTCCTCTGGAGCTCCAGAAACGCGTGCCTGAGGGTCTGTACGCGACTCCGCTCGCGCGCGGCGTTTGCCGCCGCCGGTCGCCCCCTGGTCCCGAGACCGCTGCCGGCAGACAGCACGCGCCCGCGTCTCCTGTCTGAAGGTAACGCGTCGGGACTCGGGCTGGAGCTCGGGCTGGATGTGGGACTGTCATCCATAATTATCACAGATCCAGTTCCATCCAGCAGAAATCAATTCCGAACCTAGAAAGTACAAAGATAATCATTTTTCCTAATAACGACCATGAGTGAGTTTATACTTTTCTACATTTCTATAGATGTTCTGTTCTACTTTCGCAAGATTTTCTGTTTGGTCTGATCACAAGCTGAACCTCACTGCTTCCTCTATCGTGTAAAAGAAAATTAATAGCCCATACACGATTTCCTACTTGATATTAGAATTAATCTATCTATAATCCACTATTTAGCAAAATTAGAGGAATATTAATCACATCAATAACCACACACAGAGAACAGAAAATAAAATCACAAAAACTTTAATTTACGAAACTTCTATCTTTTATAGTCTTCACAAAAATAGACAATTGTTCGGTTAATTGCACATAGAAACAATAAAACACTGACCTCATTGACCTTTTTAATCCTTTAACATTTTATCTTCATTTTCCATACAAAAACCTCTGTGCAAAAAAAATACATTGAGTTAAAAAAAAGCCATTGCGTTTAACCATCAGGCAAAAAAAGCGTTTAACTTTACAATGTCAAACTTCACCAAATAATTGACTCCATCACCAAAGTCTAAATCCTTTTAATTTTTAATTAGAAATAAATGTGTTTTAATAAAAAGTAGACATGAATAAATATCAGCACGCACACATACCTTTGCGCAACTTTCTCTGTAGAAATGCTTTCTTGGAAAAGCACGCATGAAGGCAGGGGAGATCTCCTACACCAGCACAGATGATCAGTTCCAGTTGGCAAAAGAAAAATATGGTGCAGGCTGTGAAACGGGCACAGTACGTGAAGATGGTGCGTTTTTAAGTCGCCGTGTCTGTGCCAAGCCTTCACCTGAGCGCGTCAGGTCTCAGGAGCCTCTAATTTATTGGGAAAACAACGAGCTGACAAGTTCTTCACTTCGGTGCAATTAATCACAAGGCTTTAAAATACACGGGCGGCGCTTGAGGCTCTCGTGCTCTCCCTGTTTCCCCTTTCCGCCCCTTTCCTCAAACCCTTAGCTATAGGGGAGAGGAGACCAACCTCCAACCCCAGAGGCAGCACTTTTTCTTTCGGCCACACGCATTTACTTTTGTGCAAACCACAACAGGAGACATATATAAACATAAATAACCCAGAATAACAAACAGTGTTTCATATTGTACTTTTATGCAACATTAATTTATAAATGCACTTGGAAAGCTTTACGCGTAAACATTAAGGACTTTAACCTCAAGCTGTAGACTTTATATACTTTCTAAATTATTTCCAATATATAGCATAATCTTATATTATTTAAATAAATGTGTGTTTTTTTTTAACATTATGGGAGCTGGTAGGAGAATATGATATCAGCTGGATATGCTGGTGGTCACTCAGAAAGTTAGATGGTGTGGGATTTTAGCCTGATATTCTACCCAGCAGTCAGCACTTTGATTCACAGCCAATAAATAAACTATAAACACTGCAATCAACAGGCAAGAATGAGGAAATTCTTGTGAGACTCCTAAAATAAATCACCCTGCTTTCCCTGAGTCCAAACACGGAGATGTCGGGAATTAATGAATGGAATTATTCATAACTTCTATATCTCAGACTGTTCTTAATACACAATGTTTTTGTAAGGATGAAGTAACAGATTTGCTCCAGGCCACTAATTATGAAGCACTGCAAATAAGGTTAAGTAAGCTCCTCTGCCTAATTACTCCACGTCTTACACAGTAAACCGCAGCGTGGTTATGGAGGAAAACTTCTACAATAGACCAATTACAGCATGGGCTTTATTGTAGGACACAGTGATCAAACGAGAGGTTTGATCGCAGTGTGTTCTTCATTGCTCCACAGTGAATATATTTATGGTAACCTACATTACACACAATGGATCAATGTGCAACGGAAAACACGTGAAATCGATTAAAATGAAATAAATAAAAAATGATAAGAAATTGATGTGAGAAATTGAGCATTTTAAGGTTTGTACACAGAACATTTTACAAGTAGCAGAATAATATTTCAAATGCAATTAATAATGCAAAAAAAAAAAAATTCCTTTTCAATATTATGACAAAAAAAAAAACAACAACACTAAACTGGCTGTGACTTCAGAAGTGTACACAAAGACACAAATCAAAGAGAAAAATTAAAAATATATTTTACTCCAAACACTG
The DNA here is from genome assembly GCA_024362625.1 of Silurus asotus. NCBI lineage: Eukaryota > Metazoa > Chordata > Actinopteri > Siluriformes > Siluridae > Silurus > Silurus asotus. The sequence goes on from MU551652.1 coordinate 1,139,552, forward strand.
TCTCAAGAAGTCCTGATCTTAAACAAATATTATATTTATAACAAAAATATAAATAAATAAAGCTCTTGAATTGTGATTAAACCCAGAAATTCTTACTGCCATTGTTTAATCAAGTAGATGTCAATAATCTGATCGAAGACAGGCAGGGTATGAGCACATCGAGTGAAATGTGATTTATAGTCCTTGCTGTCGGTGTTACAGCTCTGAATTCTGACATTCTGACATCATGACAGACAATTACTGTGGAGTTGATCTTTTGTGAAAGCTTAGATCCACTCCACATGCACTCGTCATGAACTGTCTGCGTGTGCGGCTGCAGGCCATGGGAAACATCTAAGAGGTCCACAAAGTTTCTTCTAGAGGATGCTTAGAGAGCCATGTGAGTCTGAACTTCAGTCTCTTGAATATCTGTAATTAGTCCTGCGCTCAGGGGGTCTTCATGATTCTTCGTCCTCATGTGGAAAGCAAAAATGACAGTCACTTAGATGTGGATTATACATGTGATAATAAAATCACTCTCTGTGCAACCAAGACAAATATTTTATATACATTAAAATATATTTGAAAAAAATGTAGTGTGTTCACAAAACATAATATTCATCAGAAAAGTCAACAATAACATTTGGGAATATTTTCATCGATTCAACACATTAGATTAAATCTTCAAATGATTATCAGATCCTTAAAGTTCAATTTGTACCATAAAAATACGTTATAACAGTAGAAAACATTAAATCTAAAAAATTTACACATCACATACAAATGGTGTTACCATCACATCAGGGGGAAGAAAAAGTGCATTTTTAAATATATTTATTGTAAATCAAACTTAAATTATTTATAAAATATACATTTAATTAAATACACAACCTGCTGGATATTAGGATTATTTGTTCAGCATTAGTTACTGCACACAAAGAACATCAATTATTACAGAAAAATTCTTCTATAAAAATAAATTAAGTACCCTTAAAATATTTATGAACAGAATTATAAAATATCTCTATTAAAACAAAGTAATGATTAAATCTATTTTACCTTTAAATGTGGTTTATAATGAATTCTTGTTTTGGCAGCTGAGTGATAGATTCATTCTTTTATTAAATCTATCACACCAGGCATGGCCAATCACATCCCTTATCTATGTTCTATGAATCTTGTCAGCACATTTTCTAAAACTATCGGACATGCAGTAGTTAGGGTATGATACTTCATATCCTTCACCCAGAGTAGGAACGCAGTCACTAAATCATTAGAGGATGGCAAGGACAAATGGCACGTGGTTCTAAACCTGAGTTTTTAGGGCAAGCCGGTCCAAATCAGCACTCTGGTGTACCTCTGGGAGTAGTACTTAAGTGGATATGCTCTCAGGGGGGGCATATACTTTTTCCTGAAGTTAAACTGTAGCTCATGACCTTACATACAGCAACAAAGCGAAGCAAGCGATATCCTAAGGCTAGCTGCAGGAGGGAAAGTTGTTTATTTGCATGGAGTGTTAAAAATATGAAATGTAACATGACAAATAGCAGGTCATTTATCAACCCAAGAGAAAGGAAGGAAACCGGCCAATAAATGGAGCGTGTTTACCTCGATATTGTTTATACAATTTTTTTTTTTAACTATGCCAAAATATTCTGCTGAGACAATAAAAACAATATAGACGATATAATCTGTTTATGATCTTAGCAATTTTTTTAAATGCATACATAAACAGATACATATAAATGAATTAAGTCTTTTTATTAAGTCTAAATTAGGAAAAAATTCTAAGGTATTCTGTTCATACCTCACGCCTCCGCAATCTGTCCGCACTGCGCTTGACCTCGTATTCATGTTGGGTCTCCTAAACTGAAGCGGCTTCCTCTTCCCCAGAATGGCAGCAGTATTGTGGGTGAAGAGATGTTGAGGGCCCATGTGAAAATTAGCTGGAATGAACACAGAATGAGTCACGTCTTGTCACGTTACCGATACACACGACACAGAGGGACTTGAATGTGTTTAGTTACAAGCTGATGACATCGAAAAACACCGCATATGTTTAATACTAATCATACGAATGTTTCAGAATAGAGAATTGAGAATGTGTGCATTTTGGGGTAAAAAAATAAAAAAAACATAACAAAACTTTTTATCATAAAACCACAAAAAAACAGTCGTAAATAAGGGGAAGTATAATTTTCATACCAAAAAATGG
>MU551652.1:1146745-1154554 GCA_024362625.1 Silurus asotus
TTCAGGAGCATGGTGCAGCCTGTATACCTGAAGCTAATGAGATACAGGAGTGGAGGAGGATCTGAATACTGTCATGAAAGTGGAAAATCAATCAGAGTGTGTGTTTTTATGAATGAGAAAACACCACACTGATTTAAACACTTTCGCACACTTTCCTCTCATCCATCCATCTTCTTTAACTTTTTAATGAGCGATTTGTCCTTCATCTGTCCTTCATTATCTGCTTCCTACTTTCTTTTTCTTTCTGTCTTGTTTCCCTTCATGTGCATCTTTTGCTCTTATTAATTTTTTTCCTTATCATTTAATAAATAAACCTTGAGATATATTTTTTCCCCCTTTCTTCCTCTTACCTCCTGGTTTGTTTCTCTTTCTTCCATCTCCATTGTCTTGTTCTTCCATTAATACTTTCCCTTTTTCTTTATTCCCACTCATTCATCATCTGTCTTATTCATTTATAGTTTTTCCTTTCATTTCACTTCTCTTTATTTTTTTCTCTTTATTCTACTCTATACTTCTTTCTCAGTCTTTCCATTTAATTCATCTCCCCTCCCTCACTTTCTCTCTCTTTTCTTTCATTATTCCTTGCTTTCTCATTTTTGTCTTTATTCACCCAGCCCATCTTTCTTTTCAAGACTTCCTTCCTCTCTATTTCTCCTTGTGGGCCTTTTTCATCATTCAATTTCCTTCTCCCTTTTCCCCATTTCTCATTTCTATTTTTCCTTTCTCACTCATCTCCCACTCTTTGCTCTTTTGTGCTCATTTGTGTGCACCTTCTGTCTTTATCTCCCCTTCTATTTCATATTTTTCTTCTTCTTGGCTCACCCTGTTTATTCCTCTATAAGTCTCCTCTCTCCTTTTTAATTCTATATATGAAACTTTCCTTCATTCTTTCAATATCCCTTTTACTTGTATTTTGTCCTTCACTTACCCTTTATGTCTTTATCACTTTTAATTGCATTTAATTCCTTTCCACCCCAGATATTATTTCTAAGGCTTTCCCACCTCTCTCTCTCTCTCTCTCTCTCTCTCTCTCTCTCTCTCTCTCTCTGTTATAGTAAGCTCAGATTGCATTCTGTAATAATGCGTATCATTCCTAATGGTAAGATGGGGGGAGTGGATGCAGTGACCCGTGTGTTGTTATATAACATAGGGAATGAGCTTCCTGAGCCTGAGTGACTCGCCACCATTTATGCATGCAGAACGCTTGGCTGGGAGGAAATGGAGCTCCTCGGCTGGTCGAAGTTCTCCCCCCCTCTCTCTTTTCAGGCGGTCCTCCAGGGCAGCCAGCATGTTTCAGCCCCTTTACAACCAACATTGGCTCAGAATATTCTGAGCTCCAAAGTAAACATCGGTGCTAACAAATATCTGAGGACCTACACAGGGTCATTTGTCCTGAAGGGGCCCGTCTAATAGAAACCTGGTGATATATATGCATTCTTAATTAGGTATACTTATCACCCTGATGTCCTTACTGAGCTGTTTTTTTTTTTTTTAAATCGGCATTTTTTTCTCCACCGCCTATTTATTATTACATTTTCTTTGAATTCCACAAATGAAGTAGAAATCCACAGTAATTTGAGGAGGCCTTTGTTCATAAAAATGCACGCCATCACTGCGTCTGATACAGGCCACTCGGAGGAGGTCCATTGGTTAAACATAACATTTAAAACACTTTGTTCTGAAACCATTTACATGGTTTCCTCTTCAAGTGAAGCTTATAAATACTCATGTGGTGATGATCACAAGCCTCATTTGGTGTGTGGATTAATCTTTTTAAAAGTATAATAGATACGAATTTCAACCGAGAGAACATTTTTCTAATCACAATGTGCAGTGGTGTAAAGTTTCAGAGCAGTTTGTAAGCCATGAAGCTGTCTGGACACTTTCTTACACCTTTGATCAGGTATAATGAGGTTATTTTCTTATCTATGATGTGATTCGACTTGAACACGACTGAAATTTCTTTATGCGTTGATAAAAATCTCAAAGAAATATGTATTGTTAATTAGCTCTATATTATTATGTTTTTTATGACTTGGTGGGATGAATAAATATTTATGATTTTATTTCTTAAAAGTGCAGTTCAACCAATAAAATATAATATATATTAAATTTTTTTTTAATAAAACATGTAAAAGATATTTTTTTAAATTTCGGTATAAATCATATATATGATTCTCTCTCTTTTAAAACTTATTACTGTAACTAAATATAATCTTCTTGTATATAAATATAGTAGATTGTATGAATACATTTTTTTAACAATATGCTTCCATTTATAATATTTGCTAACTGTTTAAATGTCAGTACGTAGCCGACATTATGATTTTAGGAATGAGGGAAAAAAAAAAAAAAATCATTAGCCAAGAACGGTGCCAGAGCTGTTGTCTGTAAGAAAAGACAGGATGTCGGGAGTGTCTGCGGAGACAGAGAGCAGACTCTGAGGCTGAATGGACGCAGTGTGTCGAGCTTCTGTTTCTGTGATGCATCACTGACGCACCACAGTCGTCCAGCTCGACCTCCTGAAGGATTGTGTAGCGTGTGAAGACAACCTGCTCAGATCTGTCCTGGCCGAGACGTTTTCTGCAGCCCTGCTCGTGTTTACCTTTGGGGCCAAAGCTGCCGTCGAGTTTGTTATTCCATTATGTAATGCTATGACTGGTGAGACCTTAAATGACAGCTCGATTGGATTTGTTGCGAGCCAGTGTACTCATGGTCTTTGTTAAAGTGTTAAACTCACACGCTGAGGCTGTACGGAAAACTGCAGGAGAGTGGAACGGGTCAGAGCTCCGTTTCAGTGAACCTAACAGACCAATGCATTACTGTGAATTTATTATGTGGAAAGACACGTATTGTGGTGGAATCGTAAAATTTGGATAATTTGTTTCCTGACTACAGCGACCTGAATATAAACTAAAAGAACACTCGCACATTAACAATATTTATTCATCTATTAACAAGTGAAGTCGTTCAGATCAGAGAGCCTGTAAAGTCCTGGCTGAGAATACACCATATTACACGTATTTAAGGCTGGGTCACTTTCAGTTGGCGGATGTGTTCACTTGATTGAAGAGCTTGTCTTTGATGACTTGGGACATCAATCCGTGAATTGCTTCAATGGTTGTTTTGCAGCTGAGGATGGAATTTTGAAGAGTCAGTCATCAAAGTATTAAACATAGTAGTGATGATGTTTTAGAAAACTAGCACGTAATATTACAAACTTACACGGCTTTTTTAAATCAATCAAATCCTTCGCTTGGATCGAAGAATGCTTCATGTCTTGTACTCGTTATCGCTTTTAGATTATTTGGCTTAATTTTTTTTAATATTCAGAAAATTCTTCCCTTGTTATATTTTTGGTATGCATTTTTTATTATTCTTTTTTTTTTTAAACGAATACTAATTAATTTTAGTCCTCTTTCTCCCTCAAGACATATCTCCTTACCTGTCTCGTGTGGCCTTGGCTAATTTGTCCTCAGACTTCCTGTCGTGGGTGTCTAAGCCGAGCATAAAGCTTCCTCGTCCCAGCTGAGCCTCGGCCTGCTCCAGCTTCTCGGACAGATCGAACACCTGTCCCGTTGTGTAGTCTGCGTTCTGAACACATCACAGCATCGGGTCAGCGAGACTGCACAGTTACACCCTTTACACTTTCCCCCCTAAAGTTACAATCCTGTTGAGAATCTCAGCCGTGCATTTTCGTACTCGCGGAGAAGTTTCCCCGAGAAGCTGACGTGGTACGTTCCATAAAAAAAAGGTCGTTAACTGAAGCCCAACACAAATCGGCTTCATTTCACAGGCTTTCCATTACAGAAGAAAGTAAAGCATGTTAACAACAAGCGCAGCTGAATACATCACTCAAATACATCACTTCCTGCGTTCTCTTATCAGCACAGGCTTATTTTAAATGATATCCATTTCATTTAAATAGAACATGTACATATTTTTATATAAAGAACATTAGAATGAGACTTACAGTAAGTAGACTCGATGAACTCAGTGTGTTTACCCAGTATTTATTCCACAGGAGCTCAAGAAGTTTACGATCCAGAGAGGACTTAAAATAAGTCACCTCTAGTGCATAGTACCTGGTTGTAAACAAATAAATCAATGAAATATAAAAAAAAAAAATTACAATTTAATATAACCAATGCAGACGAAATAATATTTTATTATAGTAAATTACAATTAATAAATAAATCTTACTGTTTGCAGTGCACACCAAAGTCTTCAATTTTATTAAGAGGTATGGTCTGGTACTCTGATGGACCCTCGTCTGGAGGTTTATAGCCCTTATTTTGAAAAATAAATACAAATACGTGAAAATCTCAAAGACTTTTATACAGTGTATATAAATTAATAAGCATTATTATGACCATTATCGCTGTTTCTCCTTTTCTGTTATGAAAAAATATGATTATATCAATATAATACTATATTATAATACCTTTGGATATGTTCTAAAAGCTCCAAGATTGACTTTTCCTGCAGATATGGTACGCGTAGGATCGATCTGTGATAAAAAGTGAAGACAGGAACACAGTGTGAGAGGGGAAAAGCTATTTCAGTAAGTCATCAGCGTTTAAATCATAAAACATACCAATCAGAGTCACCTGATATAACGGAATATCTAAGCTATGAGGCGAATTCCTAATTATGATCTGTCCCTAATGCAATCCCCCTGAAGTGTAAATAACTGTATACTGTTACAAAAGCAACAGCCATTAATCAGACGCCACTACGGACGTCACTCAGGCTATTTGTATCCCAGGAATGGTCATGGATCATTGCCACTGCTCCGGCAAAATGGTGTTTCGTTTTTTTGTGTCCCCCCCTCCCCCGAATTCCCGTACAGGAGGAGAAAATGCGATCAGAAAAAAAAAAGAAGAAAAATGCGCATGATATTGGAATATTAAATATATATATACCACCACTGCCACAAAGGGCTCCTGGAACTGTTGATTGAGCATCTGAGTGCTGACATCGATCCCTGATAACCAGCAGCCGTATCCGGGGTGACTGTGGTACCATCCGATTGCATTCTCCAACCGTCCCACCTGAAGAAACATGTAATTTCAGCTGATGATGGTGAGCCTGAATGTGGCATCAACAATGATTCCATCATCTTTCCTACTAACATTTAACACTGATATTCATGCTGAAGAGCTCTATAGTAGGAGATCTTCCACTCCAACCCATGTCAAGCATATCTTCATGGAGCCAGAAAATTCCATGCAACCACATCCAAAGACTTTATATACAATTGTGTCTTTAAGTTTGAGGATGAACGACATATGGCTTCAAAGTCGGGTGTCCCAATACTTTTGGTCCATGTAGTGTATATGGTTTATTAAACATTTTAAAATTAATATTTTTAATTCTAATGCAAATAACGTTATAAAGAAATCGTGGTTTACGTCGTCATCATGTATTGCAAAGTAGTTGGCTGGGCGCTTTTTAATTTATAGACACGTCCCCACAATGTTCCCTCGGGTTCCTCATGAATAATTATGAGGAAAAACTGCTTGTAGAGTCACAACTCTGCTTTAACGAAGTCGAAGGTCCGAGCGCTCCTGCTAATGTCATTGCTGGTTACCAGACCTCTCATTTGACTCAAGTGTGGTGTGATGATGACCTCAATGATGAGATGAGCTGCTCTACCTGTTTGGCATTCTCTATATAAGCAGCCATGTACTCGTAAGCAGCAGCCTGGGCGTTCACTCTGGTCTCGGTGCCTTCCACAGGCAGGGCAAAGCTGTCCATGATCATCATGGTTTCTCCGTCCACCTTCCCCAGCATGAGCCCCATCACTTCTAGGTTCCCACCAGAGCGTGCATGCATCACCATCTTCAGCAAGGCCAGTGCGGAGACCTTGCAGTATTTAAAGTAATGATGGCTGCAAAAACAAACGAACATTGTTTTATTAACGTGTGCCGCAGGAACCGAACACAAAAAATAGATTTTTATTTTGCATAACATGAGGAGGAGATTTGAACTTGTATCTTCTGAGCACCAATAAAAAGTTCAGAAAGCAAGCAGAACATTTAGAGAGGAATAAATGATGAAGAAACTCCAGACTCGAACTCACGTGACCTCATTTGTTTTTGTTTTGTTTTTCAAGTAGACGAAAAGGTTTTAGGTTTGTGATAATTGCAATAGAAATCAGAGTTTGACTCATTAATATCATTGTATTAATAGATCAGTGTGCTGAGAGTCACATTCGAGTCTTTTCACATAATATAAAGTACATTTGAATGCAAAAACATTTCTACTCAAGTGGATCTCTATGGTTTGTGTACTTCATCCCCCAGTCAAATAGCGTCCAAAAGTTTGTGGACACCCACACAACCAATTACACACAATAGGTACCATATAATTAACAACATGTTAGACATTAATACGTCATAAAGCACTATAATTCGTGGTGTTTGTTCAGGACTCGCAGTGTTTTGAATGCTAATTGCTAATCAGTAAACAAAACACCCTCAGTCCACCTTCTCCTCTGGTACTCAACTCTTTCGTCCACGGTTTGGCTGCCAGGATTTCCTGCTGCTGCTTCTTGTCATATTTGTAGATCTCGTCGATGCTCTGAACCTCTTGGATGCTGTTCGACATCTCCCAGGTCTTCTGAGCGATACTGCCCCCGGCCATTGCTAGCTCAATGCTAAAGCGCTAATGCTAAACCCTCCTCCCCGTCTAATGCAGCGTCTGTGTAGCTCGATTTAATTACACAACGCACATAAAAACACCCCGAGAGAAATCACAGCAGGAGGAAGAAGCAAATAAACTGCATTAAATTTATTATTCTAGCATTTATACACGCGTGGAGTTTGCTAGCTGCTAGTTAGCAGCACCTGCTTCTTCTTCTTCTTCTACGGAAAAAAATGGGTTGTCTGGTTGAGGTTGCCAGATCCCGCCAATAAATCCCTCACAAATGCACGTTTGATGACTTTTACTCTGTAAAATCTGACTTCAGAAAAATAAAAAAAGTGCTCCTTTCAAAATTAAACTATTTCCCTTTAAATGTACTTAAGTATCCAAATACTATAAATTATTATATATGTACTGTAACGTCTTATTATTATTATTTTTATTATTATTATTATTATAAGACTCATCGCTCAATCAACTCAGTTTATGTGAAAATGTTCCCCTTAACACACCAGTTTATTAATAAAATAGTATTAATGAGTCAAACACTGAGTGATTTCTATTACGAACGATCACAAACCTTCTTTTTCAATTGCCAAATGAGACCACGTGTGTCGTGTCGTGTCGAGTCTGGAGTTTCTTCATCATTTATTCCTCTCTCTCAATGTTCTGCTTGATGTTGAACTGACGCTGAACTGTAGATACACCAAGCGACGATCAGAACGAGTTTAATACAGAGCGTACGCTTAAACCTGATCGGTGGCTCGCTACGTGTTCGACCGTTTACGGTTTTTATCCTCGCTAATAAAAAGCGACGATAATTTCGTAAAATGTAGTCGAGTAAAAAGTAAAACATTTGACTTTGAAATGCAGTGAAGTTAAAGTAAAAGCCTTTTTGAATAAAAATACTTTAGTGAAGAACAGACACACCAAAAAGCTACTTAAGTGCGGTAACAAATTACGATTTAATTCTACTACATCCAATATTAATACTACTACTAGTTGTAATAATATTACTACCATCAATATTAATACAACTACTAGTAATAATAATATTACTTCCATCAATATTAATAAAACTACTAGTAATAATAATAATATTTCCACCATCATTATTAATACAACTACTAGTAATAATAATATTATTACCATCATTATTAA
>MU551652.1:1158487-1177060 GCA_024362625.1 Silurus asotus
CTACCATCATTATTAATACAACTACTAGTAATAATAATATTACTACCATCAATATTAATACAACTACTAGTAATAATAATATTACTACCATCAATATTAATACAACTACTAGTAATAATAATATTACTACCATCAATATTAATACAACTACTAGTAATAATAATATTACTACCATCAATATTAATACAACTACTAGTAATAATAATATTACTACCATCAATATTAATACAACTACTAGTAATAATAATATTACTACCATCAATATTAATACAACTACTAGTAATAATAATATTACTACCATCAATATTAATACAACTACTAGTAATAATAATATTACTACCATCAATATTAATACAACTACTAGTAATAATAATATTACTACCATCAATATTAATACAACTACTAGTAATAATAATATTACTACCATCAATATTAATACAACTACTAGTAATAATAATATTACTACCATCAATATTAATACAACTACTAGTAATAATAATATTACTACCATCAATATTAATACAACTACTAGTAATAATAATATTACTACCATCAATATTAATACAACTACTAGTAATAATAATATTACTACCATCAATATTAATACAACTACTAGTAATAATAATATTACTACCATCAATATTAATACAACTACTAGTAATAATAATATTACTACCATCAATATTAATACAACTACTAGTAATAATAATATTACTACCATCAATATTAATACAACTACTAGTAATAATAATATTACTACCATCAATATTAATACAACTACTAGTAATAATAATATTACTACCACTGCTCCTGTTCCAATTACTACTAATTTTACTGCTACTTTATTACTATTATCACTTCTACTACTGCTATTACAATTGCTATTACTACTGATATTACTGCCACTACTATTACTTAAAATTTGACTATTACTGTTGATTAATTGTCTATAAAACTGCCTCTGATATTAGCCAATAGCACAAAGTGTATATTAATGCAATCGTTTCTACTGTAACATTTCATTCACATGGTTCTTATACAGCAGATGATGGACATTTGTCTTCCGTCTGCCTTATAATAAAAAAAGATTTAAGATTTAACAATATATAATAAACGTTTTATACGGTACAGAATGAAGATTGAAGGTGTAATGAAAAAAAATGAATAAAAAAGTGCTTTATACTTGTTTTGCATACTCGAGTGCTGTTTGGACCTCAGGTCAGGGATGTCACAGTGCCCCCTGGAGCACTGAGGTTTAAGGGCCTTCCTCAAGGGCCCCAAGAGTGTCAGCTGGGTGATATTAGGGCTTGATCTCCTGACGTTCTGATCAGTAACCCAGAGCTTTAACCACTGAGCCTCCAGTCCGAGCACTTTGTATTAGAGTGCTTCAGATACTTCCAGACAAAGAGTTTACGCATTTTGTGGTTTCATGTGTCAACATGACAAATAACCTTTTTTTATCCCATAACTTCAAGTTGGAGAGTAAAAAGAGAATGTTTTATAGCAGTAACGACGTGAGTGAGAACAGAAACATGTTTGTTTATGTAACATGTAGAGAAGATGCCAGAAGTGCCCGAGCTTCATAAACTTTTTTTTCCCGGACAGATAAGTTAAAAGTTTCTGGTAAAGACCTGGTTGAAAGCTGCTGTAACATAAACAAGATCTGAAGAAACAATTGATCGCTCAGGCATTCTGTATCATTTATCACTGTGATGCTGAGAATACACAAATAAAAATCATGATCGATGAGAAGTTTGTTTAATGACACCAATCACCTTGTTGATTTTCCTGGTGTATCCAATTTTTAACAATGTTCCTAGCATAGGGTGATTTCACCCGAAATGGCAACCTTTTCAGCATCCTGAAGCGGTATATCGCGCCACCAAGCGGCCAAATATGAAAATGTTCTGCAGAAGAAAATAAATCTTTAAAAAGCACAAATGTTTACAAATGTTTCTACATCAAACGCGATGTTTATGATTATATTGTATAAACTATTTTTGGGAAAATTCTCACTATTAACACTATAATAATACTATACGATTACTACTATTAATATCTGTTAATACTGCACGTTTCCTATTTTCTACACAAAATAAAGCATGTGCATGTATCATTGCAACGTAACACATTAAAAGAAAAGTTGTCACTGAAAAAATATAAAAATAAAAAGTGAATCTAAAGAAAGAAAATGAAAGAAAATGCAGTCAGGGGTGTAGCAAATGTGTATAAGTGTATATACGTTATATATTCTTAGTCTTCTTAATTTATTATTATTATTATTATTATTATTATTATTATTATTATTACTATTATTATTATTATTATTATTATTATTATTATTATTATTATTATTATTATTATTATTATTGTAATTATAATAAGGAAGGCTTACATAGCCAATCTAATACGTGTTGTTATTTATTTTGGTTAAAGTGCGACATCTAGTGGTTAAAATTGTGAAACACATTCTTTGAAAAATTCTTCGTTTTGTATAAAGCTTTATTAAATAATAAACACAACACTTGTTGTTTTTATTAAATTACAATCAGGCGGATGATAAAAAAAAATAATGTGAATAAACTATCACAACTCATGTGTATATAAAGGAAAACGTAAAAAGAAATAACAAAAAGCACCAGTTAGCAGTCAAACTTCATTACCCATCATGCTTTGGAAGACGGTCGCGTTTTGTATGACGTCATCCAGGAAGTGAAGCAGTGAAACACACAAGGTGCTTCATAGTGAAGTTATTATTGAAGAACATTTTGCTGGATAAGGTAAGATTAACGAGTTAAATCCCAAATGACTTCCTGTGTGAAATCTAGTGCACTACAGAGGGTGCAGTGTTCCTCCTAATCTGCCCTTTGGAGTGTGTTTATAGAGGGATTAAGGGGTTATTAGGGTTTCAGCCCATTTGAAAGCAGTCATAATGAAAAGTAAGAGAATGATGAGTAACAGGTGAATTATCAAAGTGAACTAAATAACTTTATCTTCTGTTAAGCAGCTGTTTGTATTTCTCAGGATCAGATCGAGTAACAGGATGAACATGATTACGTTCTTTATCGTGGGTCTCCTGGTCCATGTGGTTTTCTTCATCTCTATATTTGACATCTACTTCACATCACCTTTGGTCCATGGGATGAGTCCTCAGCGTGTCCCTTTACCTTCACCTGCCAAGCGCCTGGTGCTGTTAGTGGCAGACGGATTGAGAGCAGACAGCATCTTCAAGTTTGACCCCAGTGACCCCATCAGGGTGCCTTTTATAAGGTGTGAACTGTGTGTACCATCCATCTGTCCATCTATCTATCTATCCATCCATCCATTCATTCATCCATACTTTCCTTACTTCACTTTTGTTACTGCTCTTACTTTCCTTCTTACCACTAATACTTCCTTATTTGTGCATTTCCCACTTCCACATAATTCCACCTTCTATTTTTCAGTCTGCACTCCTTTCTTTCTTTATTCATTCCTCCTATTCTGCAATACCCTCCCATTTTTTAGCCCTTCCTTCCATCCCTCTCTTAAATCACTTTTCCTTCTCTTAAAGAAAGGTAAACAAAGAGAAAAGTGTCTCACCTTATTTACATTCCTAACCTCCTAACATCAATTCATACATTTTTTCCCACCGGTTTTCCTTCCTTATCTCTTTCTTGTTTATATTCCTTCTTTCCGTCTTTTCCACTTTGCCCCCATCTTCCTTCCTCCGCTGTTTGTTTGTTTCTTTCATCCAATCTATTAGTCCACACTTTTTTCCTTCCATATCCATCCATCCACCTCCTCCCTCCTCTCTCTCTCTCTCTCTCTCTCTCTCTCTCTCTCTCTCTCTCTCTCTCTCTCAGGTCAGTCAGAGTGTCTCTAAGCTCCATCCTGTCTGTTTAATGCTCCTACATGTTGTATGTCTGTAATCCTGTGGTGGTGTTGATGTTTGATGTGATCTATCAGCACCTGATCACAGATTTCCCAAAACAAATCTGAACATGACATGTTTCCTAAATGACCTTCAGCAGGTCGACTCCCACACATTCTACAATCTAGTCATTCTACAATCAAGTCATCGTCTCATTATTGTGTCTTTACGTCCGTCAGGAGTGTAATTACGGAGAGCGGTTCATGGGGGGTGTCTCACACACGTGTACCGACAGAATCCCGGCCTGGACACGTTGCACTTATAGCAGGCTTTTATGAGGACGTCAGTGCTGTGGCTAAAGGTGATTATATAAATTATCTACAATATCATTTATGTATAATGTAGAAGTAATACGTGTGTGTGTGTGTGTGTGTGTGTGTGTGTGTGTGTGTGCAGGCTGGAAGGAGAATCCAGTGGAGTTTGACTCAGTGTTTAATGAAAGCAGGTACACATGGTGCTGGGGAAGTCCTGACATCCTGCCCATGTTTGCTAAAGGTAGATCATGAGTGGAGCTCATGCAGATCATTGTTGCAGTAAATACAGCAGCTCTGTGTAATTCTGGGTTTGTTGCAGGAGCGAGTGGAGATCATGTGTACACACACACTTATCCCTCTGCGATGGAGGACTTTGCCTCAAAGGATGCTTCCAAGCTGGACACCTGGGTGTTCGATCAGGTGAAGGTACGTCTCTACTGCTAATGTCGAACATCTTCAATGTTTTTTAAATAATATACGAAATATTTTCACTCGGCCTGACATAAACGTGTGTATCTTCCCATAATGATAGAAAGAGCTTGTGCTTATTCAGCTTCAACACACTTAATAAACAAGTAATGAGTCTCAGAAGAAGCCATTCAGTATTACAGGTACATATTGTCTCTTTTTTTTTAAATGCAGGATTTCCTGAGGTCTGCAAAAGAGAATGAAACCCTCATGTCCCATCTGCATGAAGATAAGATTGTGTTTTTCCTTCATCTTCTGGGAATTGACACAAACGGACATGCCCACCGGCCCATGTCAAAGTAAGATGAAACCCTGAAGCCTTATCCTGTTAGACTCTCCTCAGGTGACCTAAAGATCTATTTCTGTGTCACACTGAAGAATTTACTAAGAATTTACCTGCGAATTACATCAGCTGTGTGAAGTAACCGCAGAGTTCTACATATCAGTGTTTTCACAGCTGAGTTCTTTAGAAAACCCTGTAGGTTTGCATTATATTTCACCAACCCACAGTTCAGTAGCCTGGCTAATCGGAAACCTGGAGAAACACAGACATTACGGTCAAAGCAAACGTTTACAATGACATTTTAACTGGATAATCAAAGTTTAATGTATGTTGAGATTGTTATTGCATTTGATATGATACTATCAAGTTTTGATATTCAAATCTAGGAAGTATAGCCTTTTTGTCTGCCTGTCTGTCCGTCTGTCTGTTTGTCTGTCTGCCTGTCTTTTTGTCTATCTATCTGCCTGCCTGCCTGCCTGTCTGTCTGTCTGTCTGTCTGTCTGTCTGTCTGTCTGTCTGTCCATCCGTCTGTCCGTCTATCTGTCTGCCTGCCTGTCTGTTTGTCTATCTGCTGGTCTGTCTGTCTGCCTGCCTGCCTATCTATCTGTCTGTATGTCTGCCTGAATGTCTGTTTGACTATCTGCTGGTCTGTCTGTCTGTCTGTCTGTCTGTCTATCTGTATGCCTGCCTGCCTGTCTGTTTGACTATTTGCTGGTCTGTCTGTCTATCTGTATGCCTGCCTGCCTGTCTGTTTGACTATCTGCTGGTCTGTCTGTCTGTCTGTCTATCTGTATGTCTGCCTGCCTGTCTGTTTGACTATCTGCTGGTCTGTCTGTCTGTCTGTCTGTCTGTCTGTCTGTCTGTCTATCTGTATGCCTGCATGCCTGTCTGTTTGTCTATCTGCTGGTCTGTCCTTCTGCCTGCCTGCTTGTCTGTCTGTCTGTCTGTCTGCTGGTCTGCCTGCCTGTCTGTCTGTCTGTCTGTCTGTCTGTCTGTCTGTCTGCTGGTCTGCCTGCCTGTCTGTCTGTCTGAAACATTTTTTTTGTATTTGTCTCTTTGACCAGGGAGTATCTGGATAACATTGAACTGGTTGACAATGGAGTAGCTGAGATTGTTTCTGTGTTCGAGGAGTTTTTTGAGAACGATGGGAAAACAGCGTACGTTTTCACAGCTGATCACGGCATGACAAACTGGGGTAGGTTTTATTTTTAAACCTGTTTACATCTGAGTTCCTGCTCCGAAATGAAAACTCTTGAACATGTCTGAAGGAGAACTATACAGTTCCTGAATACGTTCCTGATGCCATTACATCAGCAGTAAGAAAACAACAAACATAGTGAAGGCTGAAACTGATGTTGTGTAAATGAATAGGACGTGTGAAAAATCAGGAAATTTAAAATATGCCATGCAAAAATATATGTAAATTGATTCCAACATGTTCAGATAATTAATTTTTTTCCTGTTTGTGTCTGACTGTTTGGAAACCCTGTATTGTTAAAAGTCATTCTTAAACCTTTTTATTTTTTATTTTTGCTCGAAACCAACGTTATTACTGTTATAAAGATTGTTCAATAAGAGCAGTTAGCCACTAAGCTCTCACGGCCAAATCAGTGAAATAAAGTAGGGCAAGCCTTTTAACAATATTTCCCATTCCACAGAAAACTCTATACTGTGGAGCTCGACTCTGCCCTTATTGATCATTTGTTCCAGTTTTCAGATCTTTGTAAAGATTTCTAATGTGTTAATGTGCTTTTATATATTAGAGACGTGCATCTCTATAACTGAAGCCTTGCATCAAAGATACGTAAAAACAGCTACTGATACAATTCACTCCAATTACGATGCAGTATTTATTGCAATACGATGCAATGGACAGCAAATCATAAATTTACTGAAGTGTCTTCTGACTTCTTAAACATGGCCCTTTTCAAAAACAGGCCTTTGTAGTGCTGAAAAAAAGGTCAAATAAAACCAGACGTTCTTTTCCTGTTCTGTGTGCAAGAAGATGCAGCTCTACCTCTGCCATGTTAATCTGTATTCTATTTGACTCTCAGGACACGCCTCGGCCTCCGTAGTGTTGCGACATGTCATACAGTCATCCCCCGATAATTCTCAGTTCGGAACTCGCCGTTTGGGAAAATTTGCGGGTTCTCATTTGGAACCTAACTAACAGAAAGTTCCGGATTCTATAAAAATTTGCGGGAATGCGCAGTGGGACCGAATGTTTAGGGACGTTGGGAATAAATTTGAAACGACTTATTTTAGCATTTTTAAAAACAGTACCGAGGACGCAGAACCAAGATTTCTTGTTTGGATCTTGTTTTAGGATCTCATGGAGCCAGTCATCCATCAGAGACTCTCACTCCCTTGGTGGCTTGGGGGGCCGGCATTCAGAGAGCTCAGAGAACCTTCTCTTCTCAGAATTATGATGATGATTACATCAGAGGTGAGTTTTCATACCTTCAATCACTTCGTTAATATGTGCAGTAGAGGATATTAGACTGGAGAGAACTTGTGAATTGTGATGATTTCAGACTGGGGGCTGGAGACCTACAGGAGGATGGATGTTAACCAGGTAGATTTTTTTTACATATCGTTTGTCTAAAATTCTCATTGTTTGGCGTAAGAAGAAATAAAAAGATGATTCCTTCTGTGTTAATGAATGCAGGCTGATATTGCACCGCTCATGTCCTCTCTCATCGGGGTTCCCATTCCACTCAACTCAGTGGTAAGATTGAGAACTAGACATAGTGTTTTACATCCATGTGAAGATGATGATGATGATTGCATATATTTATGATAATTATAGCACAATTAAATGATATGAAATTCATTTCATGTGATAGCTATGCGATATTTTAGGAGTTTCTTTGTTTCTCGTGGTGTTGATTTGCAGGGGGTCCTGCCACTCGATTACCTCAATAACAGCCGGCATTTTAAAGCTGAAAGCATGTATGCAAATGCGATTCAAATCCTTGAACAATTCAAGGCAAGTTTCACTTTAAAAATAAGTGTAATCATAATTATGTTTATTTTATATGCTTACATGCCATTATTGTTCTTTTTCTTCTATTATTATTATTATTATTATTATTATTATTATTAGGTGAAAATGACACAGAAAAAGGAGACCACATTGTCATTTCTCTTCACACCATACCAGTAAGTGTTCTGTTTTTTTAAGGAAATTCAACAATACACCAAAATCGTGTTTATTTTATTTATATCTTAGTTCTGTTTCCTTTTTTTAGACCTCTGACTGATTCTCAAATGTTCGAGTTTATGAGTCACACAAGATCACTAATCCAGAAAGGCCACTTTGATGAAGCTGTAAGCACCGCCACTTTTAAAGTACCAAAAATGCCACTTCCTCTGTCTCAATTTGACGCATCTAAACTTTCGTTTATCGTCTCAGATTCACGAGTGTGAGGTTCTGATTAATCGAGCCATGGAGGGATTATCTTACTACCACACCTACGATCGCTTTTTCCTGGGCTGCAGCGTCGTCCTGGGTTTCATCGGATGGACGTCTTACGTGCTTTTGGTGATTCTGAAGACCCACGCCAGCCTCCGCAAACCACCCACAAGCAAAGACGTGGTGAGACGAGAGACAGCAATTATGTAAACTTTACAAACTGATCAAATCTAAAAAAACAAAACAAAAAAAAACAAAAAAACCCCCCCAAAAAATAAATTTTTAGCCCCAAAATTTACAAATAAAAAACTTTTTTTTATTTTTGAAAAAGTCTGATTAAAAACATGTACATTATCTCAATAAATGTCAACTTTTTAATTTGAGAAAGTGTACTACACCACTTTCCAAAAGTCTGATTTTGGAAATCAGACCCCCCCCATTTTATAAAAGCACATACTGTTCCAATCTTATGCTCAGGTGTCCAAAAACTTTTGT
Organism: Silurus asotus; assembly: GCA_024362625.1. NCBI lineage: Eukaryota > Metazoa > Chordata > Actinopteri > Siluriformes > Siluridae > Silurus > Silurus asotus. The sequence continues at coordinate 1,167,316 of MU551652.1, forward strand.
CCTTTACGGTGAATATGAACTAATATTAGATTTGGCCTTAATTGTTAGTTACAAATAAAAAAATTAAAATGGTAAATTATAACGTTTCTACTTTTTTTTTATGAAGAAATCAAAGCAAAAAATAAAGTGTCACTAATTCTTTCTGTTTTCTCATCTTTGAACATGAAGTTATTCACAATATTACTGTAAATGCATACACACTTTTACAAGTGCAATACAATAATAGCTCACAGGAACTGAAAAACAATCGAATGAAATGAAACTTGAGCCACTTTGTTTTAAAAAATTCACCACGTCAAATAATATAAATTCTGTATCCTCACATAGACGAGGTGTATGCAAAAGATCCCAACCTTTAAAATCTATTTTTAGAGAAAAAAAACCCGCTCTTTTTGTTTTTTTAAATAATGTGCGTTGGTACTTTCCATCCATGTCGTTTATTTAAATGATGTGTACTCGAAGTGATGTCATTTACACCTTTTTCTTTTCTTTTTTTTTTTTTTTTGTTAGACCGCAGGACGACATCTGGGCCTGTTGTTTTTGTTTGTGGGCCTGCTTGTGTGTCTCTTCTTGTTTCTGCAGGCCAGTTCCTACACCTACTACATCTACTGCCTCCTGCCTGTACCTGTGTGGTACAGCGTCCTGAAAGAGTGAGCCACCCTCGTTAATGCGTTGTGTTAATAACATGTATGTAAGTGAAAATGCTTTGAAGGCTCTGAGATTGGTATCGGTCATGTGAACATTAGGACAATACCTCTTATGACACAATATTTATCACAGCAACTATGTGTCAACTTCCTGTTTTCTATTGATCTGTTGTACTAGAGAAAGTCTTTGACTGGTCTAAATGACTTCATATGGAATCCTGGTCTTTTGGTGAGATTGTACTGCAAATGCAAATAGTATTATTTTTGGGATGATGTCCCTCAGGCTTGTTATATCTACCAGGGGTGTAACGATAAACGCATTCTTACCGAACAGTTTTTGTTTCGGTGCACCGAATTCAATCCTTTTTACTCATTGGTTACTGGAAATACGATATGTAGTGCATAGAAAATGGTTTGTTTGGCGCATGCGCAAAATCGCTGCCGCTTCCTGCCATCTTCATTACATTATTTATTTATTTATTTTTACATACAGCTACAAAAATTTCTCTAAAAAGGAGAAAATCCTGCAGTTCTGCATATTGAGTGAGTGAATAAATGAAGGATGGAAGGAATGAAGACATTTGTTAATGTATGCTGAAGCAAGTAGAACAGTTAAGTAGATCATACCTTTAGAAAATTCAATATTAAATGTTTACACTTATATACACGTCTCATTACCCAAATGAGGTCTAACCAATTTAAACTATCTAATTACTATCTAATTAATCTAATTACTTCTAATTTAATTGATTACTCAATTCATCAATAACAAAGGGTGTTTTGCATTGAGTATTTTATTTGTATATATTTTATTTTTTTATTAAATATTATAAAATATTTGTATATATTATTTAACCAAGCAAGCATTTTTATTGCCCCCCCCCCCCCCCCCCCCCCCCCCCAAGGGAAACGTACCGAACCATGTATTTTGTGCACCGTTACACCCCTAATATATACACCACAGATAACAGAGCCTGTTAGTACACCAGTTTGCATGGATTTTTTCAGTGTTATCATGTTCAAAAATACAAAACATGAATAATATTTCAGGACGACAGAGTAGAGTTTATGTGTTTGGTTATTTACGCATTGAATTTTTAAAAAATCATTATTGTGTAGTTAAATTTACAAATATATATATATTTTTATTATAAAAACCAAATCTACAGCTTTGTGTTCTAACACTATTGCACTATTAAGTGCACATTTTGTGTGGTTAATGCTATGATTTTGTAGATTCAGGATCCTTATCGAGTTTGCAAGATCAGTTCCTTCGCTGCCGCTGAGCAGATGCTTTGGATATTTTGTTCTTTTAACATTTGGGATCGAGCTACTGGTAAGTATTGATGAGAACATTGTGCATTAATACCGAATATATAAGAAATAAGCAGTGAATTTCCTCCAGAAATAGTTTCTTCTCCACTGGTTTGCAGGTTGTGAGTTTCTTCTATCGGGCGATGTTGACTTTGGGACTGGTGGCTCTGTCGCTGTGGCCTGTTGTTTCGGGGGTTTATAGAAAAACCAAGGTGAGAAATGAGAGTATGCTCTGTAGACTGTTTTTACTTTAGCGAATGAAAAAATGTCAAGCTGAGCATTTGTTTCCTGTGTAAGTTTGCAACACAGAGCTGCTATTCCGGTGACAATAAGCAAATTATATGAATTGAGGTTTTCCCAACGTTATGCAAATGAGGTACAACGCGGTATAAAAATACAACATGACTATACTGTGGAGTTTCATTTCCATTTTTTTTTTAAATACAAAACTGATGTGTGTAAGTTATACACATTTTGCATTTGAACTATTTTTATACGTTATGTGACGAATAAAAAATTCATGTCATCGTCACACCATCCGTGAGTAAGTAGTGTTAATCAGCAGCGTGTGTTTTATTTCTCTTATGCCACATCAGTATGCCAGCAAATGCATTTGTATTTATTATAGAATGACACATCATGTGTTTGTAACATAGTTCCCCTGCCTGACATATCCGTCCTGTGTTATAGTCCGGCTCACACAGATGGGTGCTGAGCTGCTTGTGTCTTTCTGTGTTTCCTCTGCTGCCTGTTGTTGGGCGAGAACCTAACACCAACTACGTGTAAGATCCTCCACTCTCAAAATCACAAACTAGAAATGATTTAATTGGTTTTTCTTATACTGTATGTTTGTGTTTCTTTTAATTCAGGATATGTGCTGGAGCTCTAACGATGCTCACGTCATTGATTTACATCTTGTTATGTAGGCAGCCCGGTCTGCATTCCAGAGATCGTTGGCTGTTTATTTGCCAGGTAATTTTATGATCGTTAATTACCCTAACACGTTAGCATTAATGCTCCGCCATGTTCACACTCAATTTCGCAATTCGTGCAAATGTGTCATCATCTGCTCGAGTTGTAACACCGGTGTTGTAATGTGTGTAGATGCTACAGGTGGCGCTGTGCACATATGTGCTTTCCAGCACTCACTCCAGTCTGCAACTCAAACAAGGCCTGCCGCTCTTCAATCAGCTCATCAGCTGGACAACTCTGGGTTCGACGGCTTTATATTTATCTCCCTTGTCATGTTCTCAGCGCTCCTTCAGAGCCTGTCAGATGTTCTGAAACACTGAGTGTTCTATGGTTCTTGAGACACGCATGTTCCTTTTGTGTCTACACAAAAATTGGGCCGTGAACAAATGGAAGAACCTTCTGTGCACAGAAGAACTTGTATAAGTCGGACAACAGGAGAGAAGACGTGATCAGACTCCCTCACAGTCCAACATGGAGGTGGATGCTTAATGGTTTGTTTTGGAGCAGGGAAGGTTCCAAAAAGTAAAAGTGAACCAACATGGCTCCCATTCCAGACCCATGCAATTCCTTTTTTGAATGGGCCTGCCCAGTCACCGCACCTAAATCCCGTTTAACTGCTCTGGGATGAACTGGATCACAAGTAAGAAATCTCCAACTAGTGAAGAACATCTTTGGTGAGTTTTACAAGAGGCACGGTGAAGTATTTCAGCGGAATGTTTGGAGAAACGAAGTTTCGATTGTGCTGTTCTTCCTGCTAAGGGAGGATTTTTCAATGAAAGTAAAGTGAATCATCATCATACCATTAAATGACCGAGTTTATTGCATAGAAACAAAAGGAACATGCATGTGTCCCTCAAAAACCACAGAAGACTTGGGGTCTTCAACTCTTTTTGCCAGACTCATGTTGTAAACATCGCATTACAAAACGTCTTCATTTCAATATAAAAACCTGTGATATGCACCGACCAATAAGATTTAAGAATTCAACAGACTTATGATAGCATTGAACCTGTTTTTGGAAATGTGTCTCGCTGTGATCCTCTGCCTCCAGTTTTTACGAATCCTGCTCTCTTGTTTAGTCTCATCATTTATGGTGCCGCTGCTGAGTTCGACGCGACTCTTCCACAGGCTGCTGAGTATTCTCCTGTCTCTCACCAGTGTCTACCTTCTCCTGAGCACTGGGTAAGAAGCAGAGGCTCTGAATGCACAGCTAGATATTTCTGCGGATGCATTGCTAACAGTGGCTGGTTGTCTCCCCTCTTAATTCTTAAAGATGAGTTCTCTAAAAATCAAAAACTCCAACCTGTAAGATTGTTGCGTCACACTTGAGGTCATTGACCGTATTTATTTTAAGATTACGAAACGTCCAGTTCGGTTTTGAATGACTTTAATTGGGGAGGGGTGTAAAATGTAAAACTTGGAGCGAAAACTTTTACTCTGGTGACTTCACTGTGGTACTTTTACAGTCACTGTCTTGTTCTTCTCTGAAGGCTTTTCTCGTTTAACTCACCACAAAGATTGCAGCAGCTTATTTTGATACACTGTGGTGGAACTTGGAGGAAGTGGAATGTATGCAAAGCCTTATTTACACCAACAAAGCCTTTTTGTTGCCTGCTGCCACCTTCATATACATACAGTAGAGCTGGAAGATTGACCCACTGTGCACATTAGGACCTTCTTTGACCAAAAATACAAGACAAAAATGAAAGTTCAGAGGCAGGAATCGCTAAAGGCATACACCCCCCCCCCCCCCCCCCCCCCTCCCCCCCCCCCCCCCCCCCCGACCCTGCTTCTGTGAAGCCTCTATCTTCATTTTGAGGTCTGAATAACCTTGTGCACAATTTCTGTGTTAAACCTTCACTGCTTAATTAATTATTATTGAATGTGAAAGTAAAAATGTTTATTCATAAGGAAGGGAAACCAGTGTTTTGATGAACTACCACCACAATTCTTAAGACAGAGGACTGGCCTCCATGCGGTGTCTGGTTCCTCTCGAGCTACCTTCCTCATCTTCTCACGGGGGGTTTTCCTTACCATTTCCACTTCATTGTCTCAAAGCTGCTCTACACAGATAAAGCAGTAACTACAGGGGAATAAAGTTGATCAGTCCCATCATGAAGTTATGGGAAAGAGTAGTGAAAGCCAGGCTGAGAGAAGAGGTGAACATCTGTGAGCAACAGTGTGGTTTCATGCCAAGGAACAGCACCACAGTGTGTTGGAGAGGTGAAGAAAAGAGTGCAGGCCACGATGAGTGGGTGGAGAAGAGTGATAGCAGGAGTAATTTGTGATGGAGTATCTGTGAAATAAGACTGTGGTGAGACCTGAGATGTTGCATGGTTTAGACACAGTGGCATTGAGTAAAAGACAGGAGGCGGAGCTGGTGGTAGCAGAGCTGAAGATTTTCATTAGGAGTGACGAAGATGGACAGGGTTAGAAACTAGAGAGGGACATGTAGGACGTTTTGAAGGCGTGCAAGGAGGCACAACTGAGATGGTTTGGACATGTGCAGAGGAGGGACATGGGGTATATCGGTAGAAGAACGATAAAGGATGCTGAGAATGAGGCGGCGAAGACCAAGTAGGAGGCTTATGGATGTTATAGATGAGCCGCTGTTGCGACCCTTAATAGAAAAAAGCTGAGAAAAGGATGAGAAGAAGAAGTAGAGTGAGCCAGTGGTGACTGTGGTAAGTTAAAAACTCCCTGAGATGGGATGAGGAAGAAACCTTGAGAAGAACCAGACTTAAAAGGGACCCCATTCCTCATGTGGGTGGCAACAAATGTCCATTCATTACAGTGCTATTTTTGAGGTGTGTAGAAATAGGTGCATAAATTCAGAACTATTCATGCCACCTGTGGTCCTGAGCCATTGTAGTCATTATCAGGAACCGGGTCAAAGGTCATATCTCTTTATTCAGGTTGAAAATAAGAATCGTAGGTGTTATTTTGCTTATTTACAAATGTTCTAATGTTCATTGTGTTTAAAACATGGCAACAAACTCAACAAAATGACACGGTCCTTCATTCCATCTGTATATATTTTTTAGCGTTAAATGAGTTTAATCTCATCTAATTCTTGGTTTGTATTTAGTGATTTTTTTTATTTTCTGTTCTGATTATTCGGTCTTCTAAAGGTATGAGGTCAGAGGTCATTAGTTTGAGGTTATTGGCTACACCACTAAGAAGCTATCAGTTTTTCATGCAATAGAGAAATAAACGGTCCCATCAAGTTTTTATGAACTTGATAGATGATTTTTGTTATTTATCAATAAAAATAATGTTTCATGATTTTGAAGTCTCGTATACTTTCTCAGACTTTCGGTCAAGCGAATCTAGAAGATGTGATTTGGATATCGCTAGCATCAAAATCCGTTTTTTTAATATGAGTTCTACAGGATATCTAGATGGATGACATCATCTGCAAGGTTGTGTTTGCTAACATTAGGAGGTGTTTGGTTTGTATAGGTGCGAGGCCTTGTTTCCCCCTGTACTGTCATGGCTGATGTTCGTGTGGATCCATATGGAGCAAGAAGCAGTGGATACACAGGGAATGTCCAACAGGAATGAGGTAACACTCTCTCTCTCTCTCTCTCTCTCTCTCTCTCTCTCTCTCTCTCTCTCTCTCTCTCTCTCTTTCTCTTTCGCTTTCTTTCTCTGGCTGAATTACAGTTTTTTTTATATTTTCATATTCTATATCTTCTGCACAAAAGTGTTGGGTTTGTGGGTTTTGGTAGCATTTCTCATGAATTCACAAATAATAAAAAATTGACATGGTTCAGTAACCTCTTTAAGTAGAGCACCATCACATGACTGGTCTGGATACAAATCAGAGAATAAAAAAACCTTTTTGGATCTGTACTGAAATAAACGAGGGAATTTCTTATGATGATTTCAATACATATGTTTATGATTCGATTAGAAATCTGGTTTAATATCTCTTCGAAACAGGAAATCTAAACACCATCATGTCAATGAGATGCTCAAAAACAGATTGGCTCGATGCCATAAATTGCACCGAGAGAGTGAATGAATTCAGTGATTAATATTCAGTCTTAAAAGTTTGCAATTTTGTATTCATCTAACGCAAACTTGAGCAGATCTGCAATCAACTGCAAAGTTGACTACCGGTTTTGCTATTTATGAGCAATGAGACCTGTAGGTGTTGCTTTTGGTGCAAGTTTTTATTTTTGTGGATTCTGTGGTTCCTATTATTAGGTTACACAAAGTAGCGGTAAAGCACAAAGCAAACTCGGAGCTCCTAGACTGAGGTTGGACAGAACCGTTTGTGCAAAACCTCTTTACTTAGAATCAGGTGCAGGAAGGAAGAACATCTAGCACAGCGAATTGTTAAAGCAGAACCAGGAGCTGAATTTAACCGCATGTAAAACGTGTGCATTCCAGTGTGTCTGAATTATCTTTGTATATACAGAATTTTTTTTTTTTTTTTTTTTTTTTAAAAAAAACATCCTACATAGATTTTTTTTTTACAAAAAACATCCTACATAGATATTTCATTGTTTACATACAACATTGTGTTTGTGTTTTCCACGATTCCTGCTCATGTCCATCACAACCGATGAGAATTTTGTTAAATGTGTATGCTCTGGAACATGACACTTTTTTTTTTTTTAAACTCGATGCATTCAGATAAGATGTCACGTGTCTTCACAGCTCTCACGCATTGATTTCTCTGAAAATATCGACTTATCCAGAATCCGGCAGTTGAGTTTGGACGATATCAGAAGGTCATACTTCTTCGTATCCTTGTACTTGCACATGCATTCTTGTACATCAGTTTCATCATTTTCCAAAAATAATAATAAATCATTTCCCTTAATAATGTGCACCAGGTATTTTTTATAATAATCGCATTCTTCGGCACAGGAAACATCGCCTCCATTAACAGGTACGTTCTATATTATCAGGGCCGTTTCAGGAAGTCGGGTTTATAAAAGCGACTCGAAAAAGTAAATAAAAACTCCTCTTTTCTGTCTTCGCAGTTTTGATCCAGCTTCTGTATATTGCTTTCTCACGGTCTTTAATCCGTTCATCATGGGTGGCCTTCTGATGTGGAAGGTACTGCACTCGCACACACACATGTATCCTAATACCTAAACCAGGAAACTCAACCAGGAAATCACCTAGAACACCTAAAACCTGGACTTCTCTCTGTCCACATTCCCTTCTTTTTACCGAATTCTTTGCACAATTGCACAACTGACAGACTGGTGCAGCTCAGCGACACTAATCTGGACTACTGTTAATATCTCTGTCAAAACCAAACACATCACCCTGTGTCTTATTTTCTACATATTTTATAAAATAGTGTATATTTTTTTATACTTATTTTATACGTTATAGTTAATTCTTTATACTTTTTTTTTTTAATTACATTTCTGATTACATTTCTTCAGTATTGGACAAAAGCGTTTGAACTCAGTATAAGTGACAAATAGAATTTGCTTTGATCTTTCTGCATGAAAATGTTTGAAAATGTGTAAATAATAATTAAAGATTGTTTGAAAGTTGAACGAAGAACACAGTGTTAGGAGTTTTAATCAATCTGGAAGAAATTGCGATTTTTTTTTTCTTCTTCAATATTCGCGTCTCTTTTTTTTCCAGGTCCTGATTCCATTCATAATTGTAATGTGCACGTTCGAAAGTGTTCAAGTGTCGACGAGACTTTCGTCACGAAGGTACGGGGGGTTTACGTTTTCACGTCACAAAATCGCTCTGTTCCTCTGTGAAAAATTACGTTAAGTTTCAGCTTTCATTCTGGACCCACAATTTTTTGTGGTTGTTGTTATTTTTTTTTTCACCCTCATCACATTGATTGAACAGCTTTCTGGTAACGCCAGTTTGTATTATTTACATGTTTTTTTTTTCTTCTCTTTTCCAGCCTTTTCCTCATCGTGCTGGTCATCTCTGATTTGATGGCGCTGGTAGGTTTTTTTTTTTTCAGGCAGGACATTAAACTTAAAGTTATACTTTCAGATTTTAAACCTCTAACCCACATTTTCATTGTGTCCTGCTTTTCCTCAGCACTTCTTCTTCTTGGTAAAAAACTATGGAAGCTGGCTAGATATTGGCACAAGGTAATTTCTAAACATTTCTTTTTCTCCTTAACCTCTTAATCTCCCAGAAACCCTTTATCAGTTACGCTCATCCCCCCGAGCGCACGTTTCATTTTGCAAAATGTCTAAGAAACGAGTTAGTTCCTGTTCTCACTTGCGTCCAAGAACCCATAATCATTCGTTTTCTCACCAGCCTCTGTTTTTTTTTTTTCTTTGTCATGCTACTGAGAAACTCCACAGTACTGAATGTGTATTCACAGCTTAACTTCTGGCTGTGAAAAAGCGCTGACACTGTAGACTGTCGTACTATCGGCTCGATAACGAGCGAACTCATTCAAACGATCCTTCGATTCGCAGATGCGTTACTGTCAGAGCTGCTGTTATAGAACATTAAAAACAAGCTTCTGACCAATCAGAATGCAGAGTTCAAGAGCGCAGTGTAATAATAATAATAAAATAATAATAATAGTGAATAACTAAAGAGTAAACTGGGAGTTTAGAAAGTTGCATTGCGTATCTGATGTATAATAAAGATTATACAGACACACCTGACGATTTTGTTTTTGTCTTTTATAGCATTAGTCACTACGTCATTGTCATGTCCATGACCATCTTTCTGATGCTGCTGAGCCTGATGACGCACTTCCTGACTTCCAATAAACTCCAGATTTGGCAAAAAGTGAAAGTGCACTTTAGGTGATGTAGTTAGAAAAAGAGAATGCTCTGTGTTTTGGGTGGTGT
>MU551652.1:1177145-1225611 GCA_024362625.1 Silurus asotus
GGGGGGCTGCGGGGGGGGCTAGGGGGGATGGTTGGGATCTGAACAAAAAAAACCCAAAAATGATGCAGTGTTTGATGAGAATTTGTGCACCTGATAACGCTAAAAACGGGTATTATAACGCTAGACTCATCACTTTTTAAAATGTTTTTATCTGTGCTAAATGTGGACTGTTTACATGCAACTGTAATGATTTAAGCTGTACTGCTGACTTTTTTTTGACTTGATCTGTTTTAGCTTCTGCTAGCTATTTATTAACTTTGTACAGGGCTGAATAAAGAATGTTCTGGTTCTTCCGTCTTTCTCTGGGATTCCTTTTTAGTTCAGAAAGTTGAATTGTTGAGTAAAAAATAAAAAAAGAGTAAATAAAGACTTGTCATTGAAGTGAGCATTCTCTGGACTTGGCTGAATTCAATATATTTTCCCAAAGAATTAATGATCTCCTGGGCTGAGATCGATGCATTACAGCACTGTCTCAGCTTGTAAGATCCAGTGCCCTTGAAGCAAAGACCCTTAAGAGCCTCATGCAAAGGTTCAACAGTATCACCACAGGGGCTTGAACCCTAAATGTCTGATCAGAAACCCAAGAAACCCTTTACCATCGAGCCACCACTTCCTGTGGTCTACCTTTGATCTCATTTCATTTAGTTTGAGCTTTGCTCAGTCCAAGTCCTAAAAATGACCTTAAATTCTGCAACATAACTAACTTGCATTACTGAACCGATCACCTTCTAGATAACTCTTATTTATACCAATATGTTTACTAATGCTACACAATTTGTTGGACCTTGGTGGCCTCTCAGAAACATCAGCTCGGGCTTTTTGAAGATCAAACAGGATCGACTTCTAACAGTTATAATCTTTTATTGAATCCATTCTGGGATGATGCAATAGTATTTTTTTGCTTTTCTTCTTCTTTTTTTCTTTGGTTTTTTTTTGGTACTTAATTTGAATTTGAGTCTTATTTCAGGTCACGCCATTACTTCCTTCCTCTGTCTGTGGCTGCTCAATTGAGACTTGAGATGTTTTCATCTCAACTTCACACAGATTCTCAAAAGTTTTCCAAAAAACAGTTTGAACACAAAGTGATTAAAGCAGAAAAAGGGGGCTAAGTGAAAGCTCGAACGCTGCGAGGACGCTGCAGTGAAACTCGAGCTGTTACATGTGCAATAACTGTGAATGACAAAGCAGCTAGTGTTGTAAGACCCTCCCAAATTTTTTGTGTCATCACACACACACACACACACACACACACAGACGCATGCCCACAGTTTAGAGAAACTGCAGTGCATATCTAAATGAAGATGGAAGAACTGAGACACCGGTACTTTGCTCTACTTCCTCTAGCGCTGTCTGCACACTCCGGCTTCTGCTTTAACGGTATGTCACGTACGATACCACGTTTTAATTTCGTATAAAAGAAAAAGTGCTGAGATCTGAAGAGTATTTGATGTGCTTGTTAGTAAGAGTTCACCTGGTGGTTCCACAGCACGAGCGTTGAAAGTGTTGACACTCATAAAACTTTGCATAAAATGTGAATCATAAATATGAGCAGGTCAAAGGTGCTTTATTTTCGAAAACAAGCTCCAAGCTGAAGTTTGGGTACATCAACTGTATACATGGAGATGTTGTCTTCTTGGTTTCTGTTGTTCACTATCAGTGAAAAGGTTTACAGAAAACTAAAGTCTTCTACAAAAGTGTCCAATGAGATTAGTTTTCTAGATTGTGTGTAGAGCGACACTGTATTGCCACCCCATTGTAGGTTTTATAAATAGTTGTAAAATTTTTATTTGTATTTCTAATATGTACATGCAATAACAAATAATGTATGTTCTATCAACATCCTGCCTCATAAACACAGTATGTACATAATTAAATATTTAAAATGTGGGTTTGCCCACATGTATTTTTTCACGCAAACATCACGTACCAGCGAATGTGGCAAAAAAATGTAATGGACGTTAAACAAAATTTAAATTTTTTGCATCATTTGCATCATAAGAAAGAATAAAATGAATGCTGTTATAGAATGTGTAGCCGAGTTTCTGTGCCCACACCAAAGATGATTCTTCTACTAGTGCACGTTTTACACAAAAACGTTGACACTGGAGACTCCTTCCATCAATCTGATATAAAATCTTTATTAAAATCTTTATCAATAAATACACGTTTTGGTTTTTAGTATCCGCTAAACCAACCCCTTGTAAACGAGCTGTTGCTATAGCAACGATAACCTATTAGACCTGCACCTGCACTGATGTCAGAGCCGCCGAAAGGGAAGATGATTCAGAAATGGACAGTGTTTTTCTGCAAATCTTATATTAACCTGCAGGTTATTTTTTTTTTCACTTGCCTGCAAACTTTCACACTTTTCTGAGGCTTCTCTACCCACAAACTTCTCTACCTCCTCAAACTGTAGTTTACAGCAGAGCTGTTTATAAACCTGCTGCACAACACGTATATATATAGAAAGTGTATTTATTCATCTGAGTGCCCGGCATTATAAATAAAAACAACATGTCAGTAGATTTACATCAGATGTTTTGTGGTTCGTTTTAACGATGTTTATTTTCTCTGTTCAGAAAGCATCAATCAAACTACAGGAAAAGATGAAAGCGGGATGCAGGGATACAATGTTGCACTGGTTTTTATCTACTCCGTGGTGCTTTTGGTGGGAAGCATCGGCGTGACCCTAATGACCAGTGTGCTAAAATCAAACCTGCACTCCTGGACCACCATCACCTTCTTCAACTTGATCTTGGTCCACGTCATCTTTCTTCTCACCATCCCTTTCCGTCTCTACTACTATGTGACGAACTACTGGAGTCTGTCAATGCCTTTCTGTAAATTGGTCAGCGGCATGATCCACATTCACATGCACGTGGTCTTCGTCATCTACGTCGTCATCCTCACCATTCAGTTTTTGCAGCACTTTAAAAAAATTGGCCAGATAGAGTTCAATCGGAGTCTCCATGCCATCGGGTTCAGCATCGGCATATGGTCCATCTTGATCATCATCTGCCCCGTGGTCTTATTCCACTATGGGATGAGTGCGAACAAAAATGAGACCAAGTGCTTCCATTTTGCTTCAGAGCTCAAATCAGGACTGGTGTTTCAGTGCAACATTTTTTTGTCGGTTTCCACGGTAATTGTGTCGTGCATCATTAGCTGCACCCTTGCAGCCATTCTGTACACGATGATCAAAAAACACGGTGCTTCTTCATGGGCTCAGCAGGAATTCTGGGCTCAGATGAAGAACGTCAGCCTCGTGCTCATCATCCTCTTCTGTCTGGCGCCGTATCATCTGTATCGGCTGTACTATCTAAACAATGCTGATAACCTACAGCTTGAGAACGAGGTGTTTTTGGCCATCACATCCCTTACCTGCTTCGACATGATGCTCGTTTTCACAGGGAAGGGAATATGCCATAGGTGTTGGGGTTGAATTTAGAAAACAGATGGAACCTACTGACTAATTGTTGTAGGAACGGAAGAGAACAAGTCATGCTTTACTGCCGAGATCAAACCGAGCGACGTCAAGCTAAAGTACAATCAAGTGTTAAACCCATGACTCTTTTTGTAAATGCTGTATCAAGAGACGAAAACAATATCTCAAATTCTGTGCCCTTACTTTCTTTTTTAAAAAATTTGTCAGAAACTGCCTGGAAAAAAAGGTGGAATTTGATATTTTTACATTTCCTACCAATGAGCTCAATAAGTATGCAGAACAAGATTATATTTTTAATTTTTTACCTGTGGCATCTGTACAATGATATAATGCGGCACGTCTGGTTCAGAATGCTCGTCTGTGTTTACATGTATATCTTTTTATAGACTTGCCTTAACTTCTCTTTGTCTCATCTGCTTTTTTAAAAACCTTTAGAGCAAAGGTTCTCCAAGTGAAGTCTTTAAAGCAGAGTTTGTTGGGTTTTTCTTTTCGTTACCATGGTGGAAATCAAAACTTACAATTACTAAATATATTATATTTATAAAAGAAAAATTGTATAGTATTAGTATAACTATACATTTGAATAAAGCAACTACAATTTCAACTATTTTTAAAGGCTGTTTGTGTTTTTGTTTTTTTTCTTTTCATTTTAAGGAGCTTTAGATTAAAATCTAGGATTTGCTGCCCTCTGTTGTTGAACACAGGGAAATGCAAATTATAACTGCAAACGAAAAGCCAAATAAAAGTTTTATTTATTTATGTAGGGTGGAGAAACAAATAGGTGAATAAATTATGATTGTAATTTTTTTTATTTTAAATAATTAAAAAACATATAATAATAATAATAATAATAATAATAATAATAAAAAAATAGACTACAGAACCGAATGAATAAAAAAAAATAAAAAATAATTTCTTTGTAAAGAAAAAAACGATTGGTTTCTGTCAAACATGAAAGTGTCATTGATTTAATTCTTAAAAAAAAAAAATCCTTTGTTTTTTTTTTTTTTTTTTTTTTAAATCCTGTATATATTTACTGTATAAATACATTGTTTTACATTTAATAAAATAATATTATGGTTGTCAGTTGATTAAACCATTTAATCGTGATTATTCGCATGATTGTCATGAGTTTTTATATTTTGTACCTTAAATTAATACCTTTCAAGTTTTTAATACTTTAATCAACATGGACATGGACATATATGAATGCTTTATGCGAATATATGTTGAGTTTGGTTTCATTAATAATAAACATAAAGCGTAAAAACAGACATGTTTCAAAAGTCAAAAATGTTTTTTTTTTTTTTTAAATGTCGATTAGACCCTTAAAAAAGAACATAGAAATGCGGTTTCGCATCACTTCTCTTTCTTTGTACTGGGCGATTTACTGCTCAGATAAAAGGCAGCTTGAAAAAATATTCTTGTTATGGTGTTTTTTTTTTTTTTTTAATGATGCCCTTTTAAACTACTTTTGCTATGTTTCCACACGGACGGTTTTAATTGCCGGATGTGTGCATCATGGTGGATTTTGCTTGTGTTGAGATTTGGCGCATCAGTAAAACGTGTTTGGTAAATGAAAATAATTTTTTAGTGTTTATTTTTTTTTATATCTGAATAATGAAATAATGTCATGAATAAATGTGCATTAATCACGATATTTTAATTAAATTTTAATCGATAGTGGTTTGTGAATTTCACTATTTGGACATGAAGTATTGGGACGCCTGACTTTTTTCTTTTTTTTTATTATGTATTTAAATATGTATTAATGTAATTATGGTTTTCAGATTGAACAAAAAATCCAAACCTTTCTGTCTTTCTTTCTTTCTTTCTTTCTTTCTTTCTTTCTTTCTTTAGAAGGCAGTTGCAAACGCAAAGCTCAGAGATTTGCATTTTTTCTTTTTTTTTTTTCTTTTTTTAACCCATGAGCTATTATGAATCCATATTAGATTAAATTGTGCATAAAAGAAAATAAATCTGTAGTGCATTTCATGTTTATTAATATTTTTGTTTGTAAATGTAATAAACATGAAAGAACAACAACAATACGATTTATAATTTTGTAAACACGTCTAATCTAATGTTTTACAAGAACATGTGAATGCTGTGTAACATGTCTGTTAACACACACACACACACACACACGCACACACACACACACACACACACACACACACACACACTACTGATTCATTTCTTTTGGTGCTTTTTTTATTGGGCCTGGTTACTGTTTAACATCTCCACCCAGCTTCAGTTTGTTTAGTAAATCGATGTAATGAGACTGGCCTGACACTCCTGAGTGTGTCCCTGCTTTGCCCTGAGTTTTTTTTTTTTGTTATCCTGTGGACATTCAACATGTCCAACTGCTTTAAAAAACTTCCCCATTTTCCCTTCACCAGTACGATCACAAAATAGCTCCTTCAGATTCAGTGCTATCAATGAAAAGTCATCTGAGGACAGACGAAAGGTAAGAGCCGTTTTCTTTCCCCCCCTCTTCCTCAGCCAGGCCGTGTGGAGCCGGTGGAAACAATGATGTTTAGAAGGTGTACCCTGCTTTTATGCCTTCCTGTGGACTCCGGGTTTGATTAGCCCGTATGCTAGTATGTGGACTGCTCTGTGTTAGCCTTTTGTACATTGGACTTTATGACGTCAGCGGCCTCGATTTTCATTGAAAGGAATTGGCTTGTTGAAATACAGAGATATTGTGAGATACTGTGAGATATAATGAGGCAATCTGTTGAGGCAAAGAAATAAATCTTACTGACAACACGATTTAGTTTTCGTGGTTTGAGATGGTTTTAAAAATTTGGTTCTACAGTAGAAAAAAAAAGCAACATGCATGAACTTAACCTTTGATTTTTTTTTTCCCGTTTAATTTAGATTTTTGAAATTGATAAGCTTTTATTTATTTATTTGTATGTTTTCTTATCTGCATACAATGCATACAAAAAAAAAATCTTGACCCATGTTTTTGTACGCTTGTTCATGACTGCTATTTGTAATGATTTACTGCATAATGGTTAGTAAATGTGTTACTATTGCAGCACGACAGAATGGTTTCCTGATCAGATTGAGTCCCCGAGTTTGTATCGTAGAATTTATACAATGAATGATGCAGTAAAAAAGGACTTCAGTAACTTATATATAACATATAGAGAGCAGTAGAGAGAACGAAGCTGAGTGACTGGTTGATTCTTCATGATACTATTACGATTTAGGTTAAGATTCCTCGAGTATCTGTACGTCTTCAGCAATCTGGGATCCCATTCAGGAGTTTGGGAGCAGTAAAGGGTTTCCAAACTCGAGTTTTATGTGTCTTTGATGTGAATTAGAACTGAATCATTCCTTGAATAAAAAATTCGTTATATTCATTTAGTGGTTATAATATTATATCGTTTTACTCAAAGTGTGTATCAGTGTCCATCTGTGAATTTTGGGCGATAAAAAAATCCCACCAATTTTTGATTTTTTAAAGTTTTCGTGTGAAAATAGCGACTGTGACCTTGAATACAGTGTCGTGAAAATCGAGAGCATTTTCCCTTCACAAAATGAAACGTTTCTCTTGGCGTTTGGATTCGAGTTAAAACGTGACTGCTTTTTACTCAGAAATCCGAAATCAGTTTACATCCTTTGAGTTTATTGAGAATCCGTTCCGTTTGTTTTTCGACGGTTTAATGCGTTTCAGCAGGAATGCATCAAGCTATTTCCATTTTTCAGATCCCCAGAGAAACTTACAATTATCTTATCAGAATCAGAATCAGGTTTATTGGCCAAGTGTGTTGACACACACAAGGAATTTGGTTTCAGCTGTTTGTTACTCTCAAAAGTACAGACATAAATAAAAACCTATACATGACAAAACAGACACAACAAGACAAAAACAGACTATACAAGACAATACAGACATACAGACAATATGAGACAGTGTGGCACTTAATAAGCACTTGGTGGTTAAGGGCCTTGCTGATATCTAGGTGGTGCTGGGATTTGAACTCACAACCTTCTGATCAGAAGTTCAACATCATACCCACTTAGCTACCTCTTGAAAAATCAATTATATGTTACTGGAAATCTGTTGATATCTATTACTGCTCTGACGCTGAGATCCTCAACCAAGACGTTTACAACAGCTCATACTCAGAATATATAATGTGTGAGTTATTCTCAAACGTGGTGATGTAATGCAAAGCTTCTTCTCTTGTCCTGATCGTTTCGGCTTAATAAGAATGTGTTATATGAGATGCTTAGTTTTGTCATTTCCGTTTTTTACATGGCAGCTGAGCGATTTATTTGAAACGCAAACATTTCCCTAATTCTGGTTCAATGTCAGAGCAAATCATAAAAAAGATTTTAGGATTTCCCTCGTGGTCCATAGTGATCTTGAGGGCTTGTATATGAGCACAACAGCTGCTTTTTCTACGTCTTCAACAGACATATTAAACGCTTTGGCTCTTGGATGAAAGCCAGACTTCTGTCCGAGATGCGTTTTTTTTTTTTTTTTTTATCTTTGTGTTTAACATTCAGGGGGATATTCGTTCAAGTGCTGAATCACTTATCAGTTGTGAGGTATCAATATATAAAGGTCACAGATGTAACACTATGATGACCAAATAACAAAACAGACATGAACCCCTCTGACTCTCCTCATTACAAATAAAGTATTTAAGATGCCGTTATTTTCTACATTTAATTCGCCAGATATTTCAGATTGAACATCAGATCAAACGATTCAAACAATACAGATGTGATACACTGGAAAAATACTTTGAGAAGATTTCTGACTGATGAAATTAGATACACTTCAATTGCAAGATCTTTACGTTCCATTCGTCCCCTCTGTGTAATCTCTCACACAGTTAATGGTCATTTTCTATAGATTAAGAACTTTCAATAGGCCCAATATAACTCCGTTTATCACCCCATCCTTATGATAAATCATGGATAAGGAGGAGATAAGTTTCGTGCAAGAACTTGAGGAGATTTGAGGCTCCTCCCTTGTCTTACTGGAGAATGCTGACAAATCAGCATTCTGATGAGAAGGCCACTCTTGAGGAATCCATGCTATAGACATTGTCCTGTTCAAGCTTTAGCAGAAATAGTTCAGCAGGAATGAAGTTTTCTCTGACTCCAGAATCCAAATCTCTCCTGGACATGGATGTAGCTAATTACTGTGAAGGTCTGGACCCCACCTATAGCACTCTGGGCTTTGAGAACGCTGATACGCTGTACCAAGTGGGTGAGTAACATGACTGATATCACAGCTGCTGAAACTCTTCATTGTTAAATATTTTTACTTCTAAGTAGTGTCAGGCCTAATTATTAGGTATTTCTGGAGGTCATTTGGAGGTCACAGAATGATGAGTTGCTTATTGAAGTTTTGTCAAAAAACAGAACCGATGGATTTGTTCGTTGTGAGACCTCTGAGGGTTCATCTGTTATCTATCAGGACTGAGAAGACACCAAGAAATGCAATGATTGTGGTTCATCACCCAGAGGAAAAAGCTAATTATTAGCTAGCAACAATGGATTTCTAACTTTCTAACAACCTGGATTAAATTTCAACAAAAGTTTCTTCTGAACCAAGTTTCTCAAAAGCAAAGCTCTGAACAGAAAAAGGAGCTCTGATACGAGTACATAATTTTGTTGGTGCAGATTTAATAAATAATAACAATTAATGCTGTATTAATTGCTTAGATTTAAAAGACGCAGGCTGCAGCCTGATGCTGTAAGAAGTGGTTTATCTGTAAGACTTGTTCTTCATTAACTAGATCCTGGCTTAAGATTAAATGATGACAAAGATAGGTGAGTTTATCTTTACTGTTCTGTACTGGGAATCAACTTGCTGAGATAGAGGCCATAAAATAACCCGAATGGAAAACTTCAAATTCAAAGCTATAAGCATATTTTATCAAGCACAAACAACTCTTCTTATCTCCACACTGATTGTGTTGTTCATGTAAAAGGGTGTCTGGCCTTGCAAGAACTAATCATCACATCACGTTTCACTCAGGAAAAAAATAGTCCCTACCTAATGAAACATATATATATATATATATAAAAGTTTGGACACACCTGCTCATTTAAAGAGTTTTCTTTATTTTCATGACTATGAAAATTGTAGATTCACACTGAAGGCATCAAAACTATGAATGAACACATGTGGAATTATATATGGAATTATATACATAACAAAAAAGTGTGAAACAGCTGAAAAATGGGTTCTTCAAAGTCGCCACCTTTTGCTTTGATTACTGCTTTGCACACTCTTGGCATTCTCTTGATGAGCTTCAAGAGGTAGTCACCTGAAATGGTCTTCCAACAGTCTTGAAGGAGTTCCCCGAGAGATGCTTGGCACTTGTTGGCCCTTTTGCCTTCACTCTGCAGTCCAGCTCACCCCTAAACCATCTCGATTGGGTTCAGGTCCGGTGACTGTGGAGGCCAGGTCATCTGGCGCAGCACCTCATCACTCTCCTTCTTGGTCAAATAGACCTTGATGCCTTCAGTGTGACTCATAGTCATGAAAATAAAGAGAACTCTTTAAATGAGAAGGTATGTCCAAACTCTAGTGAATCTTCTTTGTTGAATATAAACAGACATTCCTGAATTGGACGTAGCTGAGAAATCAGTGTAGATGGAAACTCCCCCATCCTGAAGATGTCCCTGCTTTAGAAACACTACCGGTTTTTACAGCTGACACTGGAGACTCCTTCTTTTAGAGTCAAAAAAACATCTCCACATCACAGATCATTTTCCCTCTCTTAAAATTCTATAAAATTGTTTACAAGTTTATAACCAGGATATGATTATGTGGAGTGTTTGCTGTCCCTGTGAATGAGCTGTTGCTATAGAAACGCTACAGTATAAAAACGTGCACATTGATAGAATCCTGTGATTTGCAGTTGGACTACTGTCAGAGCTGTTAATTTGTTTAAATGAACACATTCTGACAGTAAGTTCTACAAAGTTACCAGTGCTGTGACCGCTGCTGGAAATACAGACATACGCTCTTAAAGAAAAAGGTTCCTTAAAGTTAATCCAAAGGTCTTTGCCTTCTAACGAGGTTCGAAAAAGGTTCTCCATAGAAACGTTAAGGTCCTATAAGAGGGACAAGTCAGGGAAACTCTTCAGATGGAAACACTGTACAAACACTTGGACAAAAGGTCCTATCTCACATCACAATGGGGTCTCTAGGTTTTCACTATGTGAGAACATATAACAATAAAAGCTTAAAAGAAAGAGTTTTTAAGTTCAGCCCCTTTAGAAATCTTGAACTATCCAAAGAACATCTAAGGAACATCTGAGGAACCCTTTTTGAAAGTGAAGTGTGCACTTTAATTGAGTCCGTTTCTGGGGGAAATAATTTACCCGTTGTGGGGTTTTTTCTTTCGCTTGTTTGATTTTAGATGCAGTGAAAGCATAACTTGTTTTTTTTTTTAAATTGAGAGCATAAAACATGTGCTGAAGTCTATTATCCTGTGTCTCAGAAGCTGACGAGGCAAAATTGCTTCTCTACAACAATGGGTGAACGTCTTTCTTTTATTTTTTTTTGAATTCTCAAATGAGGATGGATCAGGATGGGAATAGGTAGACGGCCTGATGCGAAAGAGATGGCTTTCAGCGCATTAAAATTCAATGATGAGATGTCAATCTCCATCGAATACGTGTCTGTGAGATAAAACACGAAGGCTAAATCCTAATTAAGTCTGTTCTGCATTAAAGATTTCAATCAGCTCGGGGCGAATAAAAGACTCCGGTCCCCCTTGCTGCAGTTCTTTTGTTGAAATGTTATGATTTTGGATGCACAAAAGAATGATTGATTCTCTTCCTCTGTGAAGGTGAACAGAGGGATGCTGATCTCTATTTCACGAGAGGGTCGAGCACGCTCTCTTTGTTCACTTATGCAGGAACTTCTTTATTGAAATCCTCTGCCTCCTCATTAACAGCGCTGATTGCGAGACAGCAGGCCGAGCCGTTGTGCCATAGATGTATCTCAATAGACGTTTGCTTTGTGGCTCATGCTAACCTCATGCTAGCTCTGCGCACCAGACCTCTTTTGCCACCGGACAGTCTGGTTTTGTTGGCGTGGTATGAATATTAGCCTGGTAAAGTGTTCTTGCAAGTGATTTCATAGGATTTTTAGCTTCTGTAAAATGCACATACTGCATTTTAACCCCCAGTGTGATCAATCGAGAGATCGATAGCTGTGCCAGACCTTAAACCGTTTGAATGGTAATGATGTGTCAGTTTGCTGTGTGATCTACAGAAAGCATGCCAACAGATCCCAGTATCAGCAGTGGGGATAATGGCCTGAACTCCAACTGTGCCATCTGCGGGGACAAGGCCACTGGCAAGCACTACGGCGCCTCCAGCTGTGACGGCTGCAAGGGCTTTTTCCGCAGGAGCATCAGGAAGAACCATGTCTACTCTTGCAGGTAGCGGGGCGCCGCTCACCCCATCATCGCCTACCCATCGTGTAGATCTAGTTTCCTGAAGAAATTCATGTAACCAAGATGTGCACTTTTTTCTTCCACGCTCGATCAGGTTCAGTCGCCAGTGTGTCATCGACAAAGACAAGAGGAATCAGTGCCGCTTCTGCAGGCTACACAAATGCTTCCGAGCTGGAATGAAGAAAGAAGGTAAACACACTGATTTATAGCACAGTGCTCTCGAATGCTCTCGAAAGTGTTTTTGGTTTGACCAATTTCTTATAACCCTAGTTCTGACAGTAGTGCATCTCCAGATCACATGCTTGAATGAATGTGTTTGCTTTAATGTGTCATTATTTCTACACAGATATATACAGAATAAAATACTAGATGTTGTTACATTCTTTTTAGAGAGGTAGCAGGAACTTCATAACACCACGTCACTGTTGATTACAGAATGCCCGGTTGCATGTTATTCCTTAAAAACACTTACAGGCAAAAAGGGATAAGGAAACGCTTAGCACTGAAATAAGGTACGCCATAAAACCCTGCACTGGATACACAAGGAATGTGCAGTTTATTGGATGTATAACCTTGGCTGTGGGTTTTATGACAGCGGATCATGTGCTCTCCGCCTCACTTTCCGCGTGTACGCATGTTATTCAGGGTTAAACTTTTACCTCGATCTGTTTCTTGCCCAGACAGGTTTTTTTTTGCTTTTAAAAAGTAAAAGCACCCAAATGCACCATTAAGGTTATGAAGTGACAGGATTCTCTACTGCTGAATTTCCTCATGCAAGTGTTTGCTCTTCATACTCTTTGTGCTGCCTACAGATGAGCGTAACCCTGACCAGGACAAAAACCAGATTTCAGCCATCCTGTAGAAATATAACAGCAGTCAGGATTTATCATTATTAACAGGTTTGCACCCCCTGCTGATGTGCCTTTTAATAAATGAAGCACAGGAAGTATTTCTATGGTTCCAGAGTCACTGGTTTAATCTTTAACTCAGATTCCTACCTGTGTACTAGAGTTTCTGTTACCAGTCTTACATCAATTCTTTTTCTATAACGGATTATTCCAAAGGGCAGCAATCCTCAATACGGACAAAAATTTTAACGCAGCAAAGGAAAATATTTTCGGAATCTATCCATCGCAGGATCGTAACAGGATCAAGGTCACAGCAAGGGCAAATGTCTGATATACAGTAACCCCCCGTTTATCTGTGGGTTTGTTCCAAAACCACCCGCAATAAACGAAAAAAAGCGGTAAACAGACGCCGCCCCAAAATGCTATTTTATGTATACGGTACTGTACTGTATTAACATTTGACTTCATTTTATAATTAATAATGATATTTTTTATTTATAAATTTCATTATTAAATTAACATAAAACTCCATTAAACCCAACTCTATTTTTTGGTCTATCGTGCTCTTAACATAAAACTCCATTAAACCCAACTCTATTTTTTGGTCTATCGTGCCCTGAAAAATCTGCCAAACTAATTAGTTATGTGGCAATTGCAATTCTGTGATAAACCGAGGTGCGGGTTTCGAAAAAAATGGGGGATTACTGTAATTTTTTCTCAATAACCTTACTGTTTCTATTGAGAATATGTTATATATAAAATATATATTTCAGGGATGCATATTAGTGACAAAAAGCACCACTTGGTTGGTTTTAATTCCTGCTTTGTTTATATCAAGGTCTACAAGTTTATTAATTAAATGATAACGTATAATTTTTTCCCCATTTATTCTATGAACATTTGTGAAACATCTCTCACGTTATAGCCGCTATAAAAAGCCATTCTCTTATCAGCCCCTCTTTATACTTCCTCCTCATAATTCAATAATGTTAATAAAATCTATGCGAGTGACTGCATTAAATTAATGAAAACCTATCGACCAATCAGAATCCAGGTCTCAGCCGTGCTCCCGTATCATTTGCAAATTAACATCTTGATGGTTTTATCGTTTTGTAAAGAAAAACAAACTTTTGCACTCGACTGCATTACGACATACTAATTTGTAAATGCTAATGATGAACCTTTTGGCCTTTAATAATTAAAATGACTAGAACAAACGTTGAAGATTCATGTTATTTCATCGTGACTACACTTTATGAGTCTCGAAGGTATGCAAGCCTGACGAGAAGTCAGACAAACGCCATCATCGGTGCTAATCAGTAATCTTTGCGAGCTGTTATTAGCATTCTAATCAGCTGTGTGGGTTCTTTTTTTGTGTGTGTGTGTGTGTGTGTGTTATTCAGCTGTGCAGAATGAACGGGATCGTATCAGCTCCAGGAGAAGCACTCCAGACTCGCATGACCTTCCGCCTATCACTGTGCTAGCGCAGGCAGAGTCCCTGTCACAACAGGTTGGCTGCTGATTGTGTACACGTACGCGTTTTGTATTCCACCGGCGTTAACCTAGCATTTCACACGAATGGAATTAACCTCGTGATAATTACGGGCTTAATATCTTAAGTTTATTCAAAAAGACGCTCAATGTGACATTCTTCATAGACTCCAATCGTCCTTAACAAAGCTGATTAAAGATGGAATATACAGAAGAGAGAGCGATATGAATATCTCATTAGAGTTACTCTGAAGAACGTTTCAGATATGCTTGGTTAATGATGATGATGAGAGGCTGCGTTTGTAATTTGCATTAGTCGCCGCTTAAGCATCGGTTAATGTCATCAACATTTCCAATCATCTGCATGAAGACTTATGTGAGTTTACTTTGCAAGGCAACAGCTTGTGTAATAATAAATGGTTTGGAGGACGTACTAACTTCACTCCATCTCCTTGTAGATCAGCGTCGCCAGTCCGTCAGGCTCCGTTGATATCTTGGAGAAGAAATCAGCCACCGTTGGGGACGTGTGCGAGTCTATGAAGCAACAGCTGCTTGTTCTGGTAGAGTGGGCTAAATACATCCCGGCCTTCGGCGAATTGCCTCTTGACGACCAGGTAATGGCTATTCGAAAGCCAAACTGCCTGAGCTAATTGGGATGGCACTTAGCTTAAATTGCAGGCCCATTCGCTTGAGCTCAATATTTGCTATTCACATGACTGACTCAATTTATCCCTCTATTCAGCCTTGCTCTTTGCTTCTCCTGTTTTGTGCAGGATTTCTGATCTTCTCTGCCATGTCCTTTGTTATTGTATTGATTGAGTATGCTTATAGTAGGCTGCTGATGCTTTTTAAATGAGCTAAATGTTCAGGCTTCTGTTCCGGATTTGCAGGTCAGTTTATTACGTGCGCACGCAGGAGAACATCTTCTGCTCGGAGTGGCCAAGCGCTCAATGGCATACAAAAACGTCCTGCTGCTCGGTAACTATCGATCAGAATTTACATCAGCGCTTTATAAATGCATGTGTACATGGTGGAAGGTCTCAATCATAAATTAGTACAAGTGTTGTTTTCTTCTTATTCTAGGTAATGGCTGTGTTATTCACCGGAATTGCCCCGAGGCAGAGTTTAGCCGAGTGGCTCACCGCATCCTCGACGAATTGGTCTTACCTTTCCAAGACATACAGATTGATGACAATGAATATGCAGCGCTGAAAGCCATTGTCTTTTTTGATCCTGGTACAGTCTTATATGCTTCAAATTCGAACAATATTGCATTATGAGTCTCTATCACTACACCTGTGTGTGTGTGTGTGTGTGTGTGTGTGAGGATAAGGCAGATGAGAGAATCACCATCATGGGTGTGATTACATAACGCTCATAAGTTCACCAGTAAAGTTTTCACGTCTGAAAATTTCATGTGTATCAACTAGACATTAAATGCGTAGGATTGGAATGAATGGATGCTGTACTTTTTTGCCACATGCACCGCAAATATAGAGGATTTCAGTTTAAAACAGCTTTAAAGTAGATCTTTTTAACCCAATCTGAACGACTCTTGCTTGTGTGTGAACAACCTTCAGATGCCAAAAGCCTCAGAGATCCTTCAAAGATAAAAAGCATGAGGTACCAAGTTCAAATGAGTCTTGAAGACTACATTAATGACCGTCAGTATGACTCCCGTGGACGCTTTGGAGAGCTGCTGCTGCTTCTCCCCACCCTGCAGAGCATCACCTGGCAGATGATCGAGCAACTTCAGTTCATCAAACTCTTTGGTCTGGTCAAAATTGACAACCTGCTGCAAGAGATGCTGTTAGGAGGTGAGATGAGAGAAATTGGGAATTCATTTGGATCTATTTAGAAGGGAGAAAAAAAAACGTACACCCTTCGAGTTCTTTATTGTCACAGTCAGAGATAAAGCTGTTTGGTTTAGATCGAGAAAAAAAATAAGGACAGGCTTTTGAGGGAACAACAAGTTTTTATGCAGTTAAACGAGAATTGCATTGGCAGCAAAACATTTACGTACATTATGTACAGATCGGTAAGACTATGATATATGATAGATATAAATAATGACAGATTAATGACCAATATGAAATGAACAATACGAATATAAATAAACAGTACATGGAAAAACAATTATATGGAATGAAGGAGGTATTGCATACAGTGTTTATGATATATGTATATAAGTGTGTGCAACATATGTTACAGTTATTATTGTGCAATCTTTAGTATTACAGTGAGTGTAAAGTGTATTATATGCAGAGCAACACAGTGTAAGGTGACGCAGTGTATAGTATTTAGTTCTGTGTGTGTGTGTGTGTGTGTGTGTGTGTGTGTGTGTGACATGGGGGATGTTGTAGTGAGGGGTGGAGGATAGGTGAGTTCAGCTTTGGGGGAAAAAAGCTGTTCTTGAACCTGTTTGTCTTGTTCCGGAGGCTCCTGTAGTGCCTCCCAGAGGGCAGGAGGGCAAACAGTCTATGGGCAGGGTGAAAGAAGTCCTTTGTGATATTGTATGCTTTTCTGAAAAAGTCTTTCCTGTAAATGTCATCAGTTTTTTGAAGTTCCAACAATACGTTCAACAGTTTTCACCACCCTCTGCATCGCTTTCCGGTCTGACGCTGAGCAGTTTCCATTCCAGACTGTAATACAGCTGGTCAGAATGCTCTCCTAATTTAACCACACTAATATAAGTGACAACAGGAAGAGGAACTTGATCTGCTCATGTTCCATGACTTTATATGTAAATATAAATAGATAAAATGTGTATAATTATGGTTGTAATTAATCAATCAAAACTGGTTAGCATTAGCAAATTTCATTGGTAAATCAGTATTTCATGTCAATCGGAAAAAAAAAAATCTCTTTATATAATGTAAATGGTTTAAAATCAAAATTAATCAAAAATGCCAGGCTCCAGCATAAAAAAATACATATATATATTTTTTTCTAATGTACATGATTTTCTCTGTGGTTATAATGTGGTTTGTATTTACACTTAATTGGGCCCTTGGCTGCAAAATATCTTATAACCTCCATCCTACAAAACTACAATTCTATAAAAGCAGATTAGAGATGACATGATCAGGACCCAGAGGAGGATATATTATTTCGAGTTAATGATGTCAGAGCATTATTTAGCCCCAAAGGAAAAGAAATAACCCCTTTAGAATTTAAGATGTCATTCATAATCAATACCTAAATCTATATGTCGATGGTCTCACAGGTCTGACCACAGAGCAGCCTTACTTACACCACCATGGCCACCCCCAGCTCGCCCAGGATCCAATCACGGGCCAGACATTAGTCATCAGCTCCATTTCTGCCCCTCTGCATGCACAGCAAATAGGTGAGATCATCATTTATAGACACTTCACTCATTGAATATTATTGATGTAGTGCCATGCTTGACCCACATGCCTGTACGTAAATGCCCCATTAAAGCTCATGCTTTTTTTGTGGATTGTTTTTACAGCTTCTCCAGACACCCCAATCCCATCGCCTCCACAGGTTCAGACTCAGGAGATCTATAAGGCCTCGTCTAGTCCTACGCTCTTAATGCCGACACAGTCCATCTCCAACAGACCTTCTCCCGAGCCACCACTCTGAGGCACAGCATTGCGTCCTTGCAATCGTTTATAATTTTATTTTTTTCTTCAATGGAGATTTTTATTCCAGGGTGTGTTTGTAAGTTTGTAAATAGCATCATATGGTTAAAAAACGAGATCATTGTATTTTTCAAAATCATTTAGACCATTAGACTTGGGGAGGGGGGCAGATGGAAGACACACAAAGGTGTCTATATTATAAAATAATAAATTGTAATATTTTAATATGTATTTGTTTTAGCTCTATTCATCACAAATGCTGTCTGAAATCTTGAAATTATGTAAATTTGGTTATCAGCAACAATTAAAATAATAATAAAAAAAAAAAATAGGGCAGTTAAAGGCAATGTGTGCAAATTATTTTATATTATTTATGTAACCAGGATAATTTAAAAATGTTTCTATATTAATGATTTTGTTTTAATAAACCAGACAAAAAACCGTTCTGATTTGATGGAATTTTTGAGAAAGGGCATAAACATGGGTGTACAGAGTAAATGAGACATTATTTGCACGATTTAGTGAATAGGGTGGTTTTGTTTCCATTTTTGTTTTTTAAATTGTTCTAGTCTTGGAATAAAACAGTTGAATTTCATATCTAATATTACAAACTGATTCCTGCAGGTTTTATTTCAAGATTTAGAGTAAAAGAAAAAAAATAATTAAAAACTGACTTTGGCGCAATCTGGCAACCTTGACTAATAAGGTGTGTTTGCCCATTGCGCATGCGTGTTTGTGATATTGATGAAGCGAAACCTGAAACTGATTAATGGCGTTAAAATTGCTTATTTTTTGGATAAACGCGGACAGAAACCGGCGTTTACCCTCAGTAACTTATTTAGTTTATGTTTATTGCTCGGTTTTTCGTTTCAATATTGTCGAATGTATAACTTTTTAAAAATGTCTAAAGATAATTACCTAAAGCGACCTGGTGCAACATTAGGAGCTTCATGCTAACAGTCGGCCTGATGAACGGTCCAGAAGTTCTCAGGTAAGTTTGTATACAATATTTAATTATAACACAACAAAATATTCACAATTTAACTGTAAGGCTTTTTCAGTAATATTTTTGAATATTGGTATTATATAGTTTTATGACAATTAAATTAATTTAATAACAATCAAGTGACAATTAAATTAAATGACAATTATAACGCGTTTTCCAGAAGGTTCCGTCTTTCAGTGTGGCTTAATAAAGGGGACGCATTATATATATAGCATTACATTATTTTCTACATTATAAGGAATTATATAAAAATATTTGTATTTCTACAATGCATTAGCATTAGAACATTAAATAGAAATGAAAACAAAAAATGCAATTGTATTGCTATGTAAATATCATTAAATCATAATAATTAATAGAATATATTAGACTTATAAAAATTTATTTGTCAATTAATTAGCTACACTTTTCTGTTATTGAAAATTTTATAAATGCATAAGAATATAAAAATAGTGTGTGTTGTATATTTAGTGTTTTTTTTTTTTTTTTCAAGAAACAAGAATTCTATACATTTCCAGATGTTCCACATTATTTACAATAAAAATTCCTCTCTTAATATGAATGACAGCTTTAAACACTCTCTGCATCTGGATAATTAGTTCCTCCAAACATACAATACTTTGCCTTGCCTCTTTTAGTAAAACTCACTAAAACTTGTTCTTCACCAGCTGGAGATTTCTTTCTGACCTTGTGATCCAGACCATCTCAGAGCAGTTCAATAGGATTTAGATGCGGTGACTGAGCAGGCTATTCTACGATAGACATCACTCTGTCATCTCTCTCAAAATAACGCTTACAGAACTCACACGTACGCTTACAGAACTCACACGTACGCTTCGGCTCATCGTCTTGTTGATTGGTGAGTTTGGGTTCCAATAAGTCGCAGTCCAGATGAAATCGGTTGCCATGTTGGCCCGGATTCCTTTCACCATTTAACCTACATGTAGATATTGAGTTCTCCAAATTTAAACAAAAACTTGTGAAGTGGAAGGTGACACAGCTGTATGTATTTCATCCAGAACCTACTGTTATTAACTAAAGATGGGTGAAAATTAATACTGTTAAATGCGCCAGTTTATTGCATATAAAAATAGTAATGGATGCGTCTCCTAAAAACCATAAAAGACTTGGTGTTTCCAAACTGTTGACAGACACTTGTAGGCATCTCGCCATGGAGTGGTTTGTGTTACAGAAAAAGTTGATCTTTGTATTTCTCTAGAGTTTTAGAGAAAGTAGTGTGGAAGGTAAACGTGTCTAATCTGCATGCAAATAAATTATTTTTATTTAAAGTGTAAAACGAACCTATGATTAAAGTGTCTTAGTAAAATGTTGGGGCACCACAAGCTTCACTTCAGTTCAGAACAGCGTCACATTCTCATCGATTTGACAAATTTCTGGAAATTCCTGGAACGTGACGCACGGCTTTATACAAAAAGACCGGCGTTGTAGTGGAGGTATTGAGCGCTGTCTCACACGCTTCTCCCTGAAATCTCTCCATGGTCCTCTACTGGTTTGAGATGTGTTGACCATGAAGACCATTTCCATCCTCATCAGTAAACCCTCCTGCCCTGTGGACGAGGGTGGAGTCAGAATGAAAGAAACCACACCGATTGCGATGAGAAGTATATATTTTTTGTGTTATTTTTGCATTAACCTTCCCCTGTCCCAGGTCTATTGCGATAACTCAACCCAAACCTTCACAGCAGAACGTAAATGTCCTTCGAAGTATAACAGAGTCAGCCATTTTTCCTTTAATTTGTCACCTGTCTGTATATACATACATCCAAATAACCTGCTTATTTATGTTTATATCCCTGCTGAAAAAAAAACAGCTTAGACGTGCATGAAATTCCTGCTGATCTAAGCTTGTATTTTCCAGCAGGGATATAAACGTAAATAGGTATAGATATGTAGTTTTTGGGAAGGGGTTCCAAGGTGAGGTTGGGAAGTAGACTAAAGGATAAAGAGAGCAGATGAGGTTTTGAAGGATTTGCATGTGTACTATAGAGGAATAACCTTTTAAGCATAGTTCATTGGTTGCTGATTCCACACCCTTGTTCTTGCACACACTTTGTGTTTTAGTGTAGTTAATGAGTAATTCGATATAGTAACTGGGTAATACGCTTTAAGGCGCTAAAGCAGGTATTGAGAGCTATTGTTAGAAAGGATCCATGTTATTATATTAAAGCGCCTTTTGGATTTGGTTTAAAGGATCTTCGAACAAGCAGAATGCTAAGTGAAAATAAATTGAATCTAGTACATCGTATTCACCGTAACCCACTGATTATCCTCTGTTCAGAGAGATAATTTAGTTTTAACACTAATTATATTCTACTGAATGGAATACTGGCCACTAGTAACACGTTTAAGTCTTTTTTTTCCTTCTTCTATTAAATAAGCATATAACAGTACACATGATTCACAAAATGCCCTTTCAGCCGTAAAGATAAAAAGATAAACGTGATATCCAGAGCAAAACCTCAGCAAAATAAAATAATTATTTGGAAGACTATACACAGAGTTTATTACAGTTCCAGTAAAACCGTAGTCTGCATTTTTTTCCCCCCCGTCAATGATACTTTTATTAAGAAGTTGGTTAATGCAAAAAAGGAGCTCTAATGAAACTCTCTCTCTCTCTCTCTCTCTCTCTCTCTCTCTCTCTGATATCCAGAGCAAAACCTCAGCAAAATATATATATATATACTTGATTACATCAAATACATTTCTGGATTCTTTGAAAGTTCTTGGAAAGTGCTTTGCGACTTTTTTTATTGCTAAATGTATTAATTTGCATGATATTAATGAATTATTAATAAACAATTATTTGATAAAATCAATACTAATAATCAAATTAATAAATGCCTTTATCGATTAGATGGGCTGCTCAAAATATGGCTTAGCGTGACGGTACTAAACACAGCCGCTTGTGAAATGGCGGAGAGTACGGGGTCAAACGGCAGCAGGAAAAAAATGTTTCACAGACGAAAGTGAAACATCTGCACGGTGAGCAAAAACTGTCTAATCCTCATCATGTGAAAATGGTAGTTTAATGAATTTCAAACTGTTTGTTTATAATTTCAGCACAGTCGCAAACTAAATGTAAAGGCACCAAATAACAGAAGCAGTACATTAAATTTTTTAGTCACTGTTGTGGTTTTCAGGGAATGATTATGCATTTGTACACCAATGCATATTTTTTCTTTTTTTAATCCAGTGTGTTATCTTGCTGCGTTTCTCCGTTCCGTTATAGCATTTGTCTTCTACGACTGACTGTTTTCACACGCAATTTAATGCAACTTTACTACGTTCAAATTCTTGTTTTCAATCTTTGTATATTAAATTTATGCATAATTCATTTAATTATTATACAGAAATAATTTATTATATATTCTAGATGCACATCGTGACAAACGTCACCAAAGCAATGTTGTTTTATTTATATTGATTTTTTTTTTTTATAACATGGTTGTCAACTTGCCATCTGGAATTATCCTTAAAAACAATACGAATGTTGTTTACTTTTTACACAAAGAAAAAACCCCAGCATGAGTGAATTTGTTGGAGAAATCCTCTGTGCATTTCTCAAAAAACTCAGCCTCTATTAGCTTTATAAAATGTCAATTACATATAGTCATGCTCAATTTGTGGCTTTTGCAAAAGCAAAATAAATTAAAGTACAATTTCATACATAAATACCCTGAATTAGGATTTTACCTAGTTATAATAACCAAAACATTTAATAATTTTTTTTTTGTTTTGTACTATTATTTCCATAAAACCCTAAATACCGAAAAAATCATTAGTTGCATCCCTTGATATAAGAATATTTTTATTAGATACGTCATCATGTTGTTATGTATAGCATGTCTTATAATCTTGCTTAAACTAGAGTTTGTAACTTCTAATTTAAATGACTTTTTACTAGCACTATTAGTAGTAATAATGACTCTGTAAGAATTACGTCCTGTGCCTTTAATAATAAGCTTCGGGTTCCTAAAATAGACGAATATATATATATATAAAGCTGTAGTTTATTTCTATTTTATTGTTTTGACAGTACTTATTTATTCACTCCCAGTCAAATTACCAGGGCTGTGTTATGAACAGGCCAGATCTGGATTGACATCAGCTCAGCGTTTACGGGAAATCTGTAATTAACTTTGGCGTGTGATCCTTTTTTTTTCCCGTCTGAAAAAAAACAAATCTTGTATCACCGAATATGAAAGTGATTCAGTGAAACAGTGTAGCTATTACAGTGTCGCGAAGCCGCTAGGAAAAGACATAGCAGGGGCAAAATAAACACGGCGAACCCCACCAATCACTCCATAATGGAGTAGAGGCTTGCGTGGGGTTAAACTGCAAAGGTCGACATGGGAGAGAGCTGAGCATCCAGTGTTCTTTTAATGAAGAGCCGCCCAGTGCACCGTGGCTCTTATTGGTACACAAAACGTAGTCTTAGTATTCAAGGCACACATCTCATTTCAGGCATGCAGCTTCGTGTGACGGTGTGGTGTTAAGCCTTGATAAGCTGTCTGTGAGCAAACTGGAGTGGGTAAAATAAGCATATCCCTTCTTCTTCTTCTTCTTCCCCTTTTTGTACCGACTTGGCACCCCCCTTTTGCGCCTCACCTTTCATCGCCGTGACTGTAAACTATATGATCTATAAGGCGAATAGGGCGATTTTTATTTTCTTCTTTAGCACAGGGCATAAACATCAAGCTTGTGCAGATTGTGTTCATTTGAGTGACGATTTGAAAAGCATTTTCTTGTTCGAATTTGACAAGCAACTATTGCGAGCTGATTTTGACTTTGATGAAGTTTTCTTGGCACAAAGGATGAGGTTTTGGATTTTTCTTCATATTAAAGCTGGTTTATTTTCCATTGTTGCAATATGAAATATTATGCCCTTTTTTTTTTTTTTTATATATATATATATATAACCTCCATTGTGTTTATCTCTTGCAGTTCTTCTCTGCGGCCTGTAGGTGTCACTAGAGGCCCATAGTGACTTGGTGATTTGGATTATTCTCTTTGTTGGCTGAGAATTTGAGCCGTCGGTCTTCATAAATCTGCCTTGATCTTTTGTTATGCAAAAGTGAATCTCTTACCAGTTATGTCGTAGGACTCTATTGAGTTTGGTCCTACTCTAAATTTGTTCCCTTTTATAAAATTTCCAGGAAGTAAAAAAAAAAAAAAAATCTTTAAAATGTAAATACTTTTTTTTTTTTATTATTATTATTTTATTTTATGCAGGTTACTAAGATATTAGATTTGGACTTAAGGTTAACATTCTCGAATGGGACCCGTATTTTGGATTGAAGATTAGGTTCATTCTCAGGACACTCACACGCAATATACTCGTAATGAAAGCAGAGTATAAAATTAATAGCGTCTGTCTGGCTGAAGTCCACCTTGCTATTCAGTGTGAGATTAAGGGTAAAGATTATGCCCCATTTTTTCTCATACACATTTATGTACTTATTGCCCTACTATATTAACAGAAATTTCTCTTTGCAAACTGGAGCAGCACTCAATCTGTTCATTTATTTATTTTTCTTCCATATATTTTTTTATTTTATGGTTCCTTCCCCTTTGTTCACCTAGGGCATGTCTTTTTTGATTAAACCTCTGCAGCTTTTGGGAAAAAAAAAGGTACAAAAAAAACCATTTAAAGGTAAAGCCTAGAAGCTCATGTTCCTGCTCCAGACTGGCACGTTTCCTTGGACTTGTTTTATAGATGCAAGGCTCTGAAAAAAAGAAGCAGGGCAGACGTCGGAGAGAATGCGTCCGGCCTTCGTCGACACCTCGCGTTCTTGCATTGTCCGAGACAGACGCGGGAGAAAGCACTTGTAAAATGTATTCAATTCAAATCAAATTGGTGTAGCCCGGAGTAATCTTTTTCTATTAGATGTGTCACTTTTTTGAAATTCTTCCCTAATATCCTTTATGACTCCCAATATAAGATTAGCGCTTTCTGGGCTGCTGCAGTTTCAGTGCCTTACTGAATTATTCACTGAGCCATGACCTTCAGTTATCAGGTTAGAAAGACCTTGATTATAACAGGAAGTCAAGTGTAGAAAATCACTCTCTGCTAAAAGAAGCGTTTCGGAGATTTAAATGATGTACACATAAATAATAATATGAATTTAATTATATGGTCAGAGTAGCAAAGGAGCTCTTGTGCAAGTTGCCATGTAAAAAAAAATTTGATCTGGTGTGTGTGTGTGTTTGGAATTAAAGGTAAATTATTTGCACCCCTGAATCTTGTCATGTTAATAAGAGCGGAGCGAAAGAGCTAAAGAAACCAGGCAGTTTATTCTAATAATTAGCTTACAGTCATATTCCATCCGGTTCAGTGATGGAAGCTATTTGTTGGCGATAGTTTCACATGCCTTAAAAAATCGCCCTCTTGTATGCTTTTTGTCCTATGCAGTTAGAGTAAATGGATTTAAGCCCATTAGCTTCTGCCATGCTGAAATAATAGATGTCTCATTATGGCCGCTAATAAATAACATTTGCAGAGGACATCTCAATTATTAGTAGCACTATGTGGAATAATACCTCTCTCATTATCTTCCTGGTAAACAAGGCCAGAGGAAGGACATGTAGGACCCGAGTGTGGATCCTGTCCTCTTAGTTGGGATGCTTTATCATAAACCTACCCTCCTTTACAGCATTTACTAGATTTATGATGTTTTGATTGGATATGTTTATGGCCTCTATATGAACAGCTTTTATAGTTTGTCCCTTTAATGTGAACCGTTTATTAGGATCTGGAACGGGATATTAGTGGTATGTCAGTACGTCGATTCTGAGCCGATACACTCATCCTATAGGCTACATGCCTTTAAATGATTTCAGTCTTTATATATAAAAATATATATAGACAGAAATACATATTTTTGATACTCGATTAATCGGACGATTAATTTTTTTTCTTTTTCGATTAATTCGAATGTACATTTTTTTAGGAAAAAAAAGCTGTTTTGCTTATTATACCTATATAGAACCTTAATTCAGGGTATTTATGTACAAATGTGTGCTTAAAAAAACGCAAACGCCACATAACGAGTTGAACAATCTTTAATTTTGGACAACTTTCTACCATTTCAACTTATGGTAGCTGTTTGTTGAGGAGTTTGGACAAAATCCCTCATGCTGGGTTGTTTCTTTCAGTAAAACAAATAAATAAATAAATAAATAAAATTAAATAAATAACACTTTGTTCAGTTGTGGTGATATAGGCATTTAGAATTTTATATAATTAATAAAATTTTGTATTTTAATAAAATTATATGTGCATAAATTAAACATGCAAACATTGAAAACAAGCATTTGGACGTAGTAAAGCCGCACTAAATCACGTCTGAAAACAGAGAAGTTTTACAAAAGCTATAAACTGAGAATTCATTGGAGAAACTCAGCAAGTCAACAGGCTCAAAAAGAAAGAAAAAGGAAAATACATTGTTGTACAAATCCAACAGAATTCGCTGAAAACCACAACAGTGACTTAAAATGTAATCGTTTACTGCTGCAGTTATTGGCTGCTTTCAGATTTAGTGTTTTAATTGACTCCATCACGATGATCCAGTGCGACTGTCCTGAAGTTAGCAAGCAGTTTACACAACAGCACTTCATTCAACTGCACCATTTTTTGCACGTGATGAGGAAATTATACAGATTTTTCTCACCCTGATGATGTTTTACCTTCATCCCTGATAGCAGTGTTTTCTTTTTTTTTTTCCTTTTCTGTGTCATCTTGCCGTCAAGATGGACAACGGATATCATTATTGATTTCATCGATGAGTTTTCCATGTCCAAATCTCTGGAATATTAAATCGGTTGATTTCTCATATGAAGAATTATATCATTGACTTATTAAATTTAATAGTGTAAGATTTACATTTATACAAGTTTACCATTTTTTTCGACTTTTACAAAAATTACAATATTTAGAACAAAAATAGTCATTTATTTTAGTATCTTTTTATTTGTGGTCCAAAAACCTGATGATATTTAGAAAGTCATATTCAAAAACCTTTATCATTCTAAATATCTGTGCAGCCTGAACCCTGAAACAACCTTTAATTTCTGCTTATTTAGAGAGTGGAATTCATACCAAGTGTAACTTTCTCTTTATTTAAAGGATATTTATTTCGCATTCAGATGCAGGCTGAGTTTTGGAGAATGCAAGGCGACTTTTAACTGTTTGTGTATTCGACGTGCCGTACCCTGGGCCCATGTCTCTGGGACAGATGTCCCTCGTTGCTTGAGTGCTGCAGTGTGTGCTCAGGAGGTAAATAACCACCTGGCAGTGGGGGATTGGAAGCCCAGCATGGCCCCCTGATAAAGTCAAAGCCTGCTGTAACTTTTCTCAACGCTGCATTTATTTGTGACCCATATTTCAAGGTGGTGCAGATGTAACAGCTTAATTTGCCACCAATCATATTTCTGCTCACCTACAGGATAATGAGGTGATATTGGTTATTTTAGACTTGGCTGCATGGATGCCTGTGGTAATTTGAGGTGGTGGTGTGGCGGGACGACGAGGCTGCAGCATGACCCGGCTTTGGCTCTACACTCAAATCAGCAAATAAATAGGAACCAAACAGTATGTCCTGTGGAGCTAGCAGTCTTGTGATTTCAGGAGGGAATCAGTGTCCAGCATTTCACAGAGATGTTTTTTTCAGGCAGCACGAGTACTTTTAAAGAAAGCTTTCTGGCCACAATATTTGACTAATGTATTTGAGAGAGAGAGAGAGAGAGAGAGAGAGAGTCCAAACCGACAATTCATCTTGGCACATTCCTGGTGATATCCCAGCACATTCTTTGTGTGTTTCAGGCCACCTCTGCAGGAAGCTTTGTTGCCTGCATGATTTTTTATT
The DNA here is from genome assembly GCA_024362625.1 of Silurus asotus. Lineage (NCBI taxonomy): Eukaryota > Metazoa > Chordata > Actinopteri > Siluriformes > Siluridae > Silurus > Silurus asotus. The sequence continues at coordinate 1,204,879 of MU551652.1, forward strand.
TTTTTTATTTTTTTCCATCTCTCTCTCTCTCTCTCTCTTTCTTTTCCCAGACACGCGTTCCTCAGGCTGAGTTGTAAATTGAAAACACTGGCAGTGTTCCTCTCTCATCGCACACTTCAGAAATGGACTTCATTCGTTCACATGAACTTCCCCTCACCCCTCACGTGCGAGACACTCATCATCCAGCGTGGGCCTCCGACTGAAGGCCGCTCCATCATGACAATAGCAGAAAGAGCCCCGCCAAATGACACCGGCACCCTTCTACCCTCCCAGATCTGATTAGGTGCCTCCATACAATCTAGCCCAACACAATGCGCTTTCATTATACCACGGATGCTGTCATTTCTCGTTTTCTCAATTTTTATCTTTCTGGTCTTTTTTTTTTTTTTTTTATAACAAGTGTTCATCTCCAAACTCTGATCAGCAGCCACACTTTCATCAGTCTAATGCATCGTTCTGTCCCGAGCTCACGCTGATGCGGCCTTCTCCTTAATCTCATTTCCTTAACCTCCTCAATATTGCTTCCTCCGCATCATGGAGATCTAAAGCAATTCTTTTCCATATAGTAAATCACCGTACTTGTATTTAATGGATGCCGCAGAAGGGGATTGGTCTGATTGGACCTCCTGGTGTCTTCTGTATGAATGACATCACCATACCTGTCCCCTGGAAACGTGACAAGTTATTTACCTGGCCTGCAAGAAACACATAAATATGCGAACATCGCCCTGTTCGGATTAAAAGCTGTCTGTAAGAATACATAAATTTTTATTTCATAAGGAATCCAGGATGACTTTATTCACATAGTTGCAATGAGAGTGCTGTTAATATTCAGAAGCCTGAATAACTCTTGTGATTAAATTCACTTGCATTGATTTGCCCACCTTCCGTCCCCCTTTTTCATTAAGCCTCGACATGCTGCTGTCGATGAACTCACAAGAAACATCTTTGAAATGTAAAAACGTTTTTTGTGTGTAAAATAGCATCATTCAGATTGCCTGTAAAGAAATGAACTTTAACGTGCTGAATGACCAGGCGGTATTTTAAATTAACCTCAAATGTAGACCGGAGCTGCAGTTTCCTTCAATCTGATTGGTCGGAACAGGTTGAATGCTTTGAATGAATGGTGCAACTGCAGAGGACAAGTTTATCAATGCACTTATTTAAATAAGTTCTGTAGTAACAGCTTGTACACATGGACTTTTACAGCAAAAGATAAACAGATATAAAATCATGTGCAGTTATTACTATAGTAAAATATCCTGTAAGGAATATTTATGTAAGGAGTCTACAGTTTCAAAGTCTGTTTTCTGAAATCTTCACTACAGGGGAGATTATGCTTTTGCAGGTAAAAACCAGAGGGAAAAACGAGATGCTGGTAAGGGAACGACTGTAACGTGATTATAACGTAATATTTGGACATTCAACAAACGTGAGGTTAAGCTTAAACAAATTAACGTATTTTTCTGACTATAAGCCGCTACTTTTTTTCCCCACGTTTTGAATCCCGCGGCTTCAACAACGAAGCGGCTTATTTATGAATTTTTCCTGGGGGTTTTTCCCGGTTTTACAAACTTTAAGCCAAAAAAACTGAACACATAACATTAGACCAATAAAATTTCCGAACAGAAACGAAAAAACGCACCTCACCTGTGTTCTGAGCTGCACGGCATCGGGAGAAAAAACATTTTTCTTAAACGCACGACGATGCCAAAAGATAAACTCCCGAGAGAAATAGTGATAGTTGGAAGGAGGAAGACAGTGAACAATGACTTTAGATACAAGCGGTTGTAACGCGTTGAGTCTGGGTGAAGGAAGAGTTTGCTAACTCCAGTTCATACAGAAATCATATAAGCACAGACAGCTTTCCAAAACTCGTTCTTTTAGGGTTAGTCTAATTTAGAAATGAGCGTCAGAAAATAATAAGGACATATTCCTCGGTCTCCACACATGCAGTAATAGCGGAAAATTCAGCGCCTGGCTATTCCCGTAATACCGCTATGCTCCTAAAGGAAGTGCAACATATTTCACCCGTTACACCATGTTACAGACACTGTCCTCCATTAAAGCCTGTGTAAAGTTAATTAGTTTCAATGTAGGCTTATAGACAGGTGCGGCTTATTTATGTTCAAAATAAAAATCTTTGTCAAATTTAGTGGGTGCGGCTTATATATGGGTGCGCTTTATAGAAATTACGGTATATTGACGATAAATTATATATAATCATTCCCGAAATTATGCAACCTCATCATTTTTTTTAGCCCGATTCCATGCAGTGCATGTTTCATTTACTAAACTCTAATATTATAAATTATTATTGGTATTAATATTATGATTATTAGAGTTGCTTATCAAATTTTATGGTATGTTTACAATCACAGATACACAAAGACTCTTGCATTTCAGATGTATTGATACTGCAGATAAAAAGGAATCGAATGCATTCTGCATTTTTAAAACCCGAATCGCATATTATCGCTGTTCTACCACATTCTTATTACTATATTTTTAAAATACACTGCGATGCTTGTAGCACTCCTAGAAATGGTTGTTAGTCCACAAATTGTGCACCGCGGAACGGTTCATTTCTCGCAAGTCTCCGGATTGTATTTGACACGTTTTTCAAGAAAGATGTGAACTTATAGATTGATACAAGAGCATGTCTTTTCATTCCTGGAAAAAAATAAATTCTAAACTGAACAGCCTACACTATTACAGAAGCCAATGGAGCTTTGCTTTCTTGTAGTGAACTTTCTCAAAATGAAATTTCATTAAGTTTACGGGAAAAAAAAAAAACCCTGACACACTGCAATTAGATCTAAACTGATTTTAGGTCTTGGCATTTCACCTCAGCCAAGTTGACCCACATATCCTCAACGTTACGACCCACCTCCATCCCAGACACCTCAGCACCACCCGAGGTCCTCGGAGCGCACCTCACTTTTCCCAGGTCAGCGTGTACAATAACATTTACAAAGTTCGTTTGGCCATGTGACCACATGGCCCACATTCATGACCTTTATAAGAATGTGCTGTGTCTGCCTTGGGCTAACATCCAACTGCATTGCTCTGCTGTGTACTCAGCGAATCCCTCGACTATAGCCGCCTCTTCCCACCACGAGCTGGACTCCAAACGCTAAAATAAATTAGAAGAGCTCAGCGCTAAGTAATTTGGGTAACTCGTGTGTTTTTAGATTCACAGGTTAAATCTGGTTTGGGTTTAAAATGAATAATTTACTTACATTTTTATAAAAAATTGAGAAATTATCATTAAAAAGAATTATTTTTTTTTTATATTATTTTCAAATAAAATACAAATATACAGTGCAACCTTGATACTCGTCGGTCTGTCCTGCGTACACTTTCGACAGCACGGCAATTTAAATAACACAAACAGCACGAGGGAAAAGGGGGTCGAAAGGGTAATGCAGGTTCCAATAATCTGCATAGTCGCTCTGGCAGTCAAATTGCTGCTTGCTGTTCAGGCTGGTGTCCTCAGCCGAGCCTCAGCGCGTGGGCCTTTAAATTGTGGTCAGAACGCCTGCAATTGCGTGACTCCACCTTTTACAGGGCCCCCCTGAGTCGTAGTGTTCATCAGAGCACGCCGTCCAATGGGATTACCGTAAAGCCTTCTCACCCCTGATCAGAAATTCACATCCCCAGATACTAGATTGCTCTCTTCACTCTGTCCTCCTGACGACCAGTTTTCTGTCACAGTGTCAGGATGACAAGGGTGGGTTTTTTCTTTTTTCAAACATTTTACACTCCCAAATTTTCCCGTCCTTCACATAATCAGCGGGCGAGCAGTAATTCATTCTGTCAGAAAATGGAAATGGTGACTCCACATTGGTGCAAGATTCGTGGTCAGGAAGACAGCAGAGATTGTGCGAGAAAAGAAATCAGAAGAAAAGATACATGAAAATGTGTAGAGGGGAAAAAAAAATTATAATGTATTTCAGTGATGATGGCGTTGGAGAACCTTTTCACCTGAGTGATGGAGTATGTTGTGCTCAGACGATCTTCACTTTTCACTTCTATTCTCGCTCAGAGAAAATACAGGACTTGGAAGAGAAAAAAAAAAAGTTCTGTGCAACTAATAATGGATAAGAAAATATTTCCATTGCTACTGATGCTGAAAGCGTATGAGAAACGTATATGTGGGGTTTTTAATGCTGTGACATGTCGGAAAAACATAATTTAGCTCCAGAAAACACAGTTTTTAGGTCTTGAATTTAATACTATTACATTTTGCTTGTAATTTGATTTGTAATGCATCCATTTACATTCAAAAGCAAAATTGGTAAACAAAAATCCTCAATTGCATTATAGCTCGTTAGTAGATTTTTATAACTTTTCGATAACTTAAAATGAAACAGTGATGAATTTTAACTCGAGTTCAGACTTGAATTTCCTTTCAGTCAGCGATGGAATAAAAAACATTATTCAATGTGAATACGTGGCTTTATTTGATCACGATGAAGTTTTCATCAAATGAATTAGTGTAACCTTTTAAAGCTTTTTCAATCAGGGTCAGTTTTGTGTAGTCAGAATAGTCATCTCTCATCTACATGCCTCTTGTGTTAGTGTGTGTGTGTGTGTTAGTGTGTGTTGCATGTTTAATAATAGACATCTGTTTTTTTTTGTTTTTTTTTGGGGGGTATCAGTAGAAAGGAATTGTGTGTTCACTTCTGTGTGTGTTGTAGTGAAGGGGTATGTGGAAAACGTTTGTAAAGGTTGGGGGGGGTTTCAGTGTGTGGAGGCACACGTCTCTGAGTCCGCAGTGTGTGAAGGGTTGGGGGAATTAATCACCGTGTGTGTGTGTGTGTGTGTGTGGGGAGGGAACGTCTGGCAGGAGGTCACCAAACGGCCCCCCGACTATCACCGTGGGTCACGCGTCTCGGGGGCCACGGCTGTGTACACACACTCACACACACACACACCCCACACACACACACACACACACACTCTACACACTCCACACACCCCACCATCTTATCCCCCTTCTGCTTTAGTGGTCCAAGAGGAGGCTAGCTCAACCTCACTCTCGCACACACACACACACACATACACACACACACACTCTCGCTCACACTCAACACACCCAGTGAATAGGGCGGTTGAGAGGACCGAAACACTGGTAAATATATTTCTGAATGTCTTGTCATGATTTGTCAGTCGAGTTCCGACCATCGCTGCATGAATCATATCATACGCATCAGTCTCATTGTCTCGAATCTCATCGTCATTTTTGCAGTTCCAGCGATTCTTTTTTTTCTATATATTTTTATTCGCGCCTCATCCTTTCATCCCGGGTTATCCTAAACTCAGTGGCGTGACATGACAGGGGAGTGCTGGCTGGTAATTCCACGCACTTGTAATTCTGCGCCGTTCCTGATGAGGGATGTCTTGTTCTAGCACAGTATTCGGCTCTCGAGGGGGGTACGCGGGGTTGTTGTAATATACAGGAGTCGGAGCAGGCTTTAAAGAGACGCCCCGTTATTCCCCTCGGCTTAATCCCGCCGCGTTAATTCTCCCTCTCTCTCTCTCTCTCTTTTATACGTGCGAGCGTGTCATACGGGCTGACGTTTTAAGGTGTGCAAATTTACGAAGGGCTTTTTTTTTTTTCTCAGCCAAGGAGATCCATCATCTTTAATCAGGCGCAGGGCAGGATTGCTTCATCACGCACGCCTATTGGTCAGGCAGGAACGGGACTCGTATTTGCATAAGGGGGAAGAGTGATGCGCCAGACAAATGCAGTCCAGTGATCATTAAGGGATGCAATTTGCAGTCGGGGGCGCCATTGGCGTGATGACTCGCATGTTAGGGCGGTGGTGGGTTTAAATCTCCAGCAGAGCTTTTTATTTTTTATTTTTTTCTCTCTCTTTTAAACTGGTGCTTCTGCATGGTAATAAACCCGGCTCACATCGGTTTCAACAAACTCGCAGCTGATTTTATTCCCTTTCTCTTTTTTTGCGCTCCATGCTTGCATTTAATGTACCACTGATGGTAATATGTTGAGTTATAGATTTACACTGAACAGGGATGATCATGAATGATAACGCGTATATTTATATAAAATATATAGGCACGCACTTCTCTAAAGGGAATATTTGCAAGTCAATTTTGCCTATGTATTTTTTCCTATGCATTCTTTTTGTACATTTTTAAGGATTTTAGAGGTTTAAAATAATATACACATGTATTAATGCATATGTTCCAAACGATTTTTAATATATATGTATGTATGTACAAATTTTTTTCTTTTTTACTCTCAGGCTTAAAGAAAAAAAAAACATCTGGATTTGTTTTTTGCACGAACCGAAAAATTCAAGAAGCGTCTTTGTTTAGCCATACCGAGGGACATTTGCAAATCGGCTGAGTGAAAACAGATGGCAGCGAAATATACAAAATAACTGTTTATTATTAGTCAGGAATGTGCAAAAAATATCGGCTCTTAATTAGATTTGCGATAGAAATATAGGGAAACGGCGTTCGTCTGAAATTAATGCAAGTGTAAAATAAAAGGAAGTGTTTCTTTGATATCAAGGCATAAGGCATGCAAGATGGTAGTGTTTTAAAGCACTGCGTTTTTTTTTTTTTTTTTTTTGGGTTCTGTGAACATTTTGAGCCTGACACAAATGCACTTTGGAAAAAGAAATATATAAAAACAACACTAGGCTTTGATGACCAGCTGCATGTGGTAATATGAGATGCAAAGGTAAAAAGGAAAGAAATCTGGTGTCCTCTCTCTCTCTCTCTCTCTCTCTCTCTCTCTCTCTCTTTCTGGATGACATGTGGCTAATGAAAACAGGGTGTGGGTTTCCTTTAGCGTCTTTCATACGCCTTAATAAAAGGTGCAGCCAAAATTTTGTCTGTCTCCCCCACCGTTCCCTCTTTAAATGTGTGTGTGTGTGTGTGTGTGTGTGTGTGTGTGTGTGTGTGTGTGTGTGTGTGTGTGTGTGTGTGTGTTAATATGGAAATTCAAAACACCTAACTACAGGGGCTTAAGTGTAATCATGGAGTCAGGGTGGAGCGACACATTTGCACTCGTCTGCTAGTTTTTGGTATAATCCTTTGATTATTCCTAAAATATTACAACACCCATTCATCCCCAGACTGCTTCCATATGACAGGGGAGTATACATTTACACTTGTATTTGGCTTTCACGGTCTTTGAGAACGAATATGAACCGCTCATAAACACACTTCATGTGGAATGGACGGGTCTCGTTCGATCTCCGTTTGATCCTCGCAGAACGAATCTCTCCAAAGCTGTCGCTTTCTGTCTTGTTTCTGTTTTTTTTTTTTTATTTCATCTGCATGTAATGCCTGCGCCTGGAGGGATGTGTTACTTAACACGCAGGCCATTTGCATGTTTCCTTGTATGTTTTGAATTTGCAGTTCTGTTTAGTTTGCGTTTTTTTTCTCCGCCAGTGGGTGGCAGTGTTTGCCCAAGCATTATTCCAAGATGGGTAGAAAAAAAAAAGGCGTGGAAGAGACTTATTGTTGAACAGTTATATTAAGATCTGGAAATTGTAAACAGGGCATTCTTTTATGCACATTTATAAAAGATTAAAGAGACAAGTTTCATGCGCTTCTTTGAACTATTTGCATTATCATGAAGTGCAGTCGTGATTTGAGGCCGTAAATATTCATTGTGATAAGCGTGTGCAAAATCTATTTTTTTTCCACCATAGAAAAAAAAAATGCACAGAAATGTGTACATAAATAATAAATAAAAAAAACACAAATCCAAGAATTAAAAAAATGGCTCAGTTTAAATATATATATATAATGCCAAATCTGCTTATTGCATGATTAGGAAATTTCAGGACGTCACAAAATCAATAAAAAAAATAATCCAATGCAAAATCTTTTTGACCCTTAACCATGACATTTAATATTCTTAATATCTAGATTTCATTACATTTTAATTGTGGTTGGAGCATGCACACTTATTTTTTAATTACAAAGTGTCTTAATTCTTTAAATATCTCGTGTGTGTGTGTGTGTGTGTGTGTGTGTGTGTGGTGTGTGTGTGTGTGTGTGTTCAACAATGTGAAAAGCAATAAAGGTGGCATTCTTTGGTCATCTTGGCTAATGAAAGAGGGAGATTATGGAGGCTTTAGGATGGATTAACAGGCCACATGCTGAGCCAATACATCTGAGGGATTCTTTTTTAAAAGGAATAAAACAAAACAAAAAAAAATACATGCCAAATGAACACGCACTTAACATCATCATTTGCATAATGCCCAAAACACTGGTGTTAAATAGTTGAAGGATGAACACAGTCTTGTCTTTTTTTGAAGGTCTCTGTGCTCTTTTTTTAAATTTCTTTTTATATATATGTAACCTTTTGGGTTCCGTTTGAACTGAAAACAGCTGAGACAGAGTTGGACACACACACACGCACACACACACACACACACACGTGTGTCATACGTGACTTTATATTTTGTTTTCTGGTTGGTTTCTGTGTCTCCTGGCCAGTTTGTGCGCCATCCATTTTTCAAAACGGACCTTTTGCATGTAGGCAGTTTGTAGACGGATCACAACGTAAACGGTTTTATTTTAGATTAAAACGGTGAATAATAATAAATATAATTATACGCTCGCTGTTTATTCCGTGTGTGTTTTTTTTTGTTTCATTATGGGCGTGTTGGAGTGACAGCAGCAGCAGAACGTTGGACACCTCAGCTTGAGCGACATGCCGATCAGGCCAGACAGCTGCTTTTTTAAACCCTGCTGATAAGAGCTGCCCTGATGCTGAACATTGCAAATTGGAAGTGAAGATTGTCTTCTCTTTGGACTTTATCTTAAAGCAGTAAAACAAGAAGCTGTGACTACAACTGCAGCTATTGATTTTGCCATTTTAGCAAATTAAGAACAAGACAGCAAAGCCATTAAACCACCTAGTAATTGCCATAGGTAGTTTTTGGTGATGCCGAGGTTGACATTTAAATCGGACCCTGGCGCCCACCCCCCCACACCCCCAGCCAGCACCTGACTGTCAGCCGTCCCCTGATTATTCAGACGGATTGGAGGGGAAAAAAAATAAAAAAGGTGTACGGACATAAATATGTATGCGTCGGCGTCCTGAATGAGAATTCATCACTCATGCATTGAGTATATCACAGACCTCACGCCAGTCCTCAGACTCTAATAATAATAATACGACTTGCGTTTTATTTTCCACCGATACGAGCACGTGGCCGTCTACACAGTTATATCTTACAATATACGGAATTACAAAGAAGTACAGGATTTGATTAGCAAATGGACGATCCTGCGCGATTAAATATAAAATAGCGTTGCGATCGACACGACACAGCCACGTCACAGCCACGTCAGGTTTTAATCAGGGTCTAAACCAGGTTTTGAAATAAAGTTGTGTACAAATGTGATTATTTTGTACAGAAAGAATGATGGAAAGAACGGAGCAACGCTGTTAATGTAGCACCTGGTCTATTTTTTTCTTTTTTAAATTTTTTACTGTATATAAATGCTTTTAAATAGTGAAACAATAAAACCATAGATTTACCAAAAGCTACAAAATGTGTGAAAGGGCCCTGCATTTCACTGGGGGAATATTAGAGCGCCTAATTGGTACAAGTGCAAATGAGTTGTTCTCGCGTACACAGGTTTCAGTCTAAAGGCCTTGGCTGCTTCTGAAAGAGCGGAGTGGCAGCGAGCGTGCACGAGAATCTCTCTAGCTAATTCGTTGATTGCCCCTCGGAACTGATGGCTGCTAATTGTTAGGTGATTAACATGGAGTAGTAATTATGTCGGCCCAAGGGGGCGATTAATGTTTCAACATGTCATATTAGCGCCGAGCGTGGCTGCTCTTTGCCTGTGGATTTGGAGACAGATGGCATATTGTCAACAGCGGCGAGGTTTTGTTTTCCGTCGAGCAGAAAAAAAAAAAACAGAAGTGCGCCAGGGGAGCTGGCCTTTTGTTTCAGCCTCATTAATAAGATGCTAATTGTCTGCAATTATTTACAACATTACACGCTGAATAGAGACGTCAAGTGGCCGTGTCACCGCCGCGGTCCTGCGTACGCTCAGGATGAACGCGCCAAAATTCGATTTGTTTTCTAATGGTTCGTTTTTTTTTACTATTTCACCAATAAGTCGTTCATTTGTATTAAATATTTATTACATCTGTCTGATTTAGATATTGGATATTATTTGAGTTTGTACAGTCAGACCAATCAGTCATTGTCAGTTTGGTTAAATTCTGTTAATTCGTCATGGCCCTGCTATGATTTATTATTATTTAATATTTTTCTAATGTTGTCATATACAGCACTCGTAGTTGTGGGTCGAGCTTTTGTTCCACACATGAAGACAATAAAATCTGGCATGCATGACTTTCTAAACTCTAAAACGATCAAGCGTGAAGATTTCGCTTTTCCAGGGCTAAGGGAGTGTTTGCGATCTCCCTGTTATGGGGAACACATGCTAAACTTCAACCCGGTTGTACAGTATTAATGGATGCTTTTGTGTCAATGATATTTAGAAGGTTATACTCAAGCGTTCCTCTTTGTTAATTAAACTACAGGCGGCTTTGCATCTTGAATTTGATGATGACTTTTTTTTTTTTCACATGCAGGTTTAGCTGAGGATTATTAAATAAAATATGACATCGTGTATGGGGGGGGAAAGTGAATTTAGGTCATGCTTTTGCATCAAGATTTTGCTCATTCCGAAAAAAAAAAAAAACGGTTATGAGGCATCATGAGCTAAAACGATGAGTTCGCTGTGACCCTTCGTTTCCTTTCCCAACACAAAGACGTCTACCTTTCGTCACACCGCCGCGAATCCATTCCCCCCCCCCCCAAAATTGCTCGGGGAGGCGCTTCAGCGGGCGAAAGCGAAAAAAAAGAAAATGTTTTTGTTTGATGTACATTTCCATCAGTGTAATCCTGAACTTTGGGGAGATTGAATTGCGGCGAGAAAAACGGCGAGCGAAAGATAAGGCCTCCTACATATTCAAGACTTTTTACAGTAGATCGCAGGGACTCGGGAGTGTTTCTGCGCCTCACTCAAAGGTGGAATTAATTTCAGCTGGCAGCGTCATGCTGTGGTCATTTTGTGTGGAGAGACATGTTGTTATTTTGATTTGGCCATTACAGCACCAAAATGACCACTCAGCATGCTGGCTTCTTCCAGCATTTAGATAAGCAGAGACGGGGGGGGGGGGAGGCAAAAAAATATATAAAATTACAGCCATTGAACTGGTTGGAAAAGAATACAGCAAAAAAAGCTATTTATTTGTATTAAAATAAAAATGATTGCAAGCGATTGAGATGTTCTGAAATGTATAACTCAGCATATATAATTATTATTATACTGTATTCTACATAAGTTCAAGATTTAAGATGTACATTTAAATAAAATGTATTTCTGTTGCATTAATTGCGAACAAGTATTTATTACATCTGTCTGATTTAGATATTGGATATTATTTGAGTTTGTACAGTCAGACCAATCAGTCATCGTCAGTTTGGTTAAATTCTGTTAATTCGTCATGGCCCTGCTATGATTTATTATTATTTAATATTTTTCTAATGTTGTCATATACAGCACTCGTAGTTGTGGGTCGAGCTTTTGTTCCACACATGAAGACAATAAAATCTGGCATGCATGACTTTCTAAACTCTAAAACGATCAAGCGTGAAGATTTCGCTTTTCCAGGGCTAAGGGAGTGTTTGCGATCTCCCTGTTATGGGGAACACATGCTAAACTTCAACCCGGTTGTACAGCATTAATGGATGCTTTTGTGTCAATGATATTTAGAAGGTTATACTCAAGCGTTCCTTTTTGTTAATTAAACTACAGGCGGCTTTGCATCTTGAATTTGATGATGACTTTTTTTTTTTTCACATGCAGGTTTAGCTGAGGATTATTAAATAAAATATGACATCGTGTATGGGGGGGGAAAGTGAATTTAGGTCATGCTTTTGCATCAAGATTTTGCTCATTCCGAAAAAAAAAAAAAACGGTTATGAGGCATCATGAGCTAAAACGATGAGTTCGCTGTGACCCTTCGTTTCCTTTCCCAACACAAAGACGTCTACCTTTCGTCACACCGCCGCGAATCCATTCCCCCCCCCCCAAAATTGCTCGGGGAGGCGCTTCAGCGGGCGAAAGCGAAAAAAAAGAAAATGTTTTTGTTTGATGTACATTTCCATCAGTGTAATCCTGAACTTTGGGGAGATTGAATTGCGGCGAGAAAAACGGCGAGCGAAAGATAAGGCCTCCTACATATTCAAGACTTTTTACAGTAGATCGCAGGGACTCGGGAGTGTTTCTGCGCCTCACTCAAAGGTGGAATTAATTTCAGCTGGCAGCGTCATGCTGTGGTCATTTTGTGTGGAGAGACATGTTGTTATTTTGATTTGGCCATTACAGCACCAAAATGACCACTCAGCATGCTGGCTTCTTCCAGCATTTAGATAAGCAGAGACGGGGGGGGGGGAAGGCAAAAAAATATATAAAATTACAGCCATTGAACTGGTTGGAAAAGAATACAGCAAAAAAAGCTATTTATTTGTATTAAAATAAAAATGATTGCAAGCGATTGGGATGTTCTGAAATGTATAACTCAGCATATATAATTATTACTATACTGTATTCTACATAAGTTCAAGATTTAAGATGTACATTTAAATAAAATGTATTTCTGTTGCATTAATTGCGAACAAGTCCACCATGTTACATAGTTATTCCCTTCTCCTGGTTCACTATCTGTAATATTATATATCAAGCTTAAAACATCCAGATGTAGAAAATATTCCCTTTCTGACACCCGGTTCCTATCATCTGCTATGTCATTAAAATGAAAGTTTTTCCCTGATAGACACCAGAAACTTACCCCGGAGTAGTTTCCCTTTTATTTATTTATTTCTTTATATTTTTTTATTTGGATCACTCATCTTTTTATTTCATCTTATAATTTGCATACAGAAAAAAAAAGATGAATATTTTTCTCATGAAAGCAGAAATTGGCCAAGTAATTAAAATTTGAGATTAAAATAAATGTTCCCCTTGATGTAAAGAAGATTGTGGTTTAGAATAATCAGTGATTACATTTTAATCAGCTGGAAAATGTAGAGTCTGGATTTTATTAAACATTTTTTTTTTATATATATAAATGCAATACTTTAGTGTAGTAAGAAGCTTAAAGCACAGATGTGTTGATTTAGGTTAAAAAAAATAAAATAAGGGTTTGATGTGTTTCATGCTGGATTATTAGAACATGTCTTAAAGTGTGTAAAAACCAAGGTCACGTTTAAAAGGTTTCATCCTTATATATCTTGATTAGTATTGAAGATAATTGCTATGATGTTGCTGAATTTAATAATAATAATAATAATAATAATAATAATAAGCTTTTTTTCCACCCCATTTTTTCCCCCTCAATCAGTGTTGCTAAATGAATATTATTTGCATATATGTTCAGAAATAATACCAATCTCCAAGTGTTAAGGTTTAAATAACACACAAGCTTCATTTAGTTACAAATGCAGTAATGCTGAAGGCATTTCGAGGTCTTTTATAGATTTTTTTGTCTTCGCCTCCTTTGTTGTCGAGGAGTTACAAGGGAACACGTCGGTCTTTATGTTTCAAAATTGGTTTCACACTTCCCTAACAGTTTGCTCAGCTAAATCTGCCCATGATGTATCATTATCGCATCTTTTGGAGGAAATCTATAAGATCAATACATTCTCTAGCTAGCGGGCTTTGGCTTGCTTACATGCTGAGCGGCTTGCTGCACCACAAGTCAAGAACATCGAGCCACGGGCAAACCGCAGCCTAACACAACCGCTGCCTGTTCGTCCTCTTCATTCAGAGGAAATAAGGCAAGAAATATCAGGAGATAGCGCCGGTCGATTAGACATTCTGTGGGAGGAAAGCGCACTTTCCACTTTTTTTTTTTTTTAAAGAACCAATTGCTGCCTTTTTAAAGAACGGATAACAGCACGATTCCTTGCGAAATATCAAGATCACCATTTCAGAATCGGATTACTTATCAATTATTAGCATAATAAGCTGAACATTTTTTTTACCGTTGCCTCAATTCTGTTAAATATCATTGCATTTAAAGCACAACGGCCAAGCTCAAGGACGGATTGATCAATCAAGCCTGCGACTTTTCTCCTTCCTTTTGTCTTCATTAATGTGCTCCGGTCAGCCCGAGCCAAATGTTGAGCACTTCGCAAGTAATTACCGTCCGATAAACAGGTCAAGAGTGAGCGCGGCCGCAGCTGCTGCCATTCGTGGTGGCAGACACTTCAGCCCGCTAAGCTTCAAGTATTGATTGGCCAGCCTGTGACATCTCCTAAGCCATGTCACCCAAGTGAAAGAAGACTCCAAATTGACCAGTAATAAAGTGTTGGAAGTTGTGGCCGCTTCCTCCTGGGACTTGTTCATGTGGAGGAGAGAAGGCCCCTCCTTTTGGACCATCAATCCTCCCTGAAGGCTCAATATAGTGCTAAATTAGCCAAAGGGAGAGCGGATAGACCACTAGACATCTGTTACAGACCCTTGACACACTTTTCCACCCTGGTCTCTTATTTAAATGGCTCTGTAAAACAGTCAAAAAAAAAAAAAAAAAAAGCCTGGAGGACTGTAATATCAGGATTTACAGCTGAAAAGAGCCAGATTCAGAGAATCGGTTAAATCCTGAATGACAGGCCTTCAAGTGAAGGAGTGGTGATCAAGTCTGCGAGTTCCAGTCATTAACATTATCCTGACCTGATGGGGCATATATTCCCCCTTTTTTTTTTTTTTTATTAACATTATCCTGACCTGATGGGGCATATATTCCCCCTTTTTTTTTTTTTTTTTTTTTTTGACACGCAATAGTGCAAATACAAAGAACTTGTGAGACGTGTAATGCACTGTATATTGATTAATGATGTCATCAAATCACTACTGCATGTTTTCCAGAGAGGATAAGATTCAATTATTAAAGTCCATGTATATCTTGGAGAGCTGTTTATCTTCACAGTTTGGCAATAAGCCAGCAGAAGGAAAAAAAAAAAAAAAAACACAAGCTTGGCTTTGAAATCCGAGAAGTTAACCGAGAAATAAAAGACGTTTACCGTCTTCGTCATCAGGTTACATAATTTCAAATGATCAGATATAATCTATCATTGTACATCTTATTATTAGTTTTGTAAAGATCGATTCTTGCAAAGTTTCTGTGCATTTACGCACTAATCTTTTCGCACGTTTTCCAGCTAGAGCAAATTCCCTTTGCTGAATTTCTCCAAGAACTGAAAGGCTGCAATTATTTTGTTAAGTGTCATTATGGTGTAGTTATTATGACATTGATTGGATGTAAACAAAATTCATCCCAGCGTTCATAAGAAGTCAGACGGCTACATTTATCCAAAAAAATAAATAGGAAAGGAGAAACGGGAGGAATTCTGAAATCGTTAAACACAATTGCAGGGTTTGAGAACGTGTTAGGATGACGATAACTTCCCGGGTTGTAGGTACCAACCGTGTAATATTTGGATGGCGGATAAACACTCGCTTTTTGCCGCTCAGCTTTTTGTAAACGTATTGCGAAAGGAAAAATAAAGTATGTCAGTGTTGCATATACAAAACCAAATGTTTGTGCATTTTAGTCCAACTTGCTGGATAGCATTAGCGCATCTATAACAAAGAATAAGTAGCTTAGCATGCTAGCATGTTAGCATGTTTAGTTTAAAAAAAATGTAAATATACTGCACGTACCATCGCGCTTCCACTCACGTCAGGCTTGTCATTTCAGACGTTAAAATCAGACTATGCGTATATTTTTCTGGTAATTTCAACCGTGAAGTTATGGATGATAAATGATTTGACAGGATATACACAGATCAAAACATGCCTGGCTTTTCTTTCTTTCTTTCTTATTTTTTTTGTCTTCTCAGCATGAGTGTCTGAATAACGACCTCTAAAAGCATTAGTTTAAATGATATGCTGTTTAAATTATAAAGGACGTGATGGCCACATCATTGACAGACGTGTAAACACAAAGTGACAGAACTGGAATGAGTACATAATCACTTATGGGCATAGTTACTTTCCTGTGCCCTCCACCCAGCGTGAGGGACGTGAGCTCTTCCAGAACACACTGCATTTATATACGCTCTCCTTGTTTCCACCCACTGTGGGGGAGAAGAAAAAAAAAAATGTCAGTAATTGCCGGCTATTTCATGTTGATTCTGGTACTTTTTTCTGATTGCGCTGTCCTCCTCGTTCACGGGCCAGTGGTCACGTAAGCGCCTTAGCCGACTCCATATCAAAGAGTAGCGAGCATCGACACTGTCGGTGTAAAAGCGGAGAGGGGCATACAGCATAAATATTTAATCCCGGATGACGGGTGCTGGACTTTTGCTTTGTCTTCCTTTGGATTATGCATTTAAAGCTTCAGGAGATTAATGGAACTGCAAATAGAAGAGGGCTTTTCTCTTTCTTTTTCTCTCTTTTTTTTTTTTCCCCCCTCTCCCTTTCTGTCTTTGGCCATATCTCGGAGATAAATGAAAGAATTACCATACATATATCTATTTCAAAAGACAGTGGTTTGTTTAGCATTTAGAGCAGCCAAAAGAATCAATGTGTTTTCATTTCGTATCTTTTTTTTCTTTTTTTTTTTCCTTTTTATTATTTTCTTCCCACAAAACAAAAATAAATAAAAAGTATTTCAATTCCCATCGAGCAAGAATCCCATTTTTTCTTTTTTCTTTTTTTTTTTTTTTTTTGGACATATTGTGGATTTAATTAGAAATCAGTAAAAGTAGCAGCTTGCATTGAAGGCGATGATAGCTCAGTTTCTGCTCATTGATTTTGCATTATTGCTAAAGACGTACTATGGTTCCACTCCACACCAGGGGTCTGCTGGGAAAAGTGGGTGAGGGAGTCACAATGTATTAAAATGATTCGCAAAAATCAATTGTTTACTCTTGCATAAAATATAAGGAATATACTGTATGTGTGTGTGTGTGTGTGTGTGTGTGTGTGGGCCTCTTTCTTTTTTTACCGTCAACAGATGTTCAGCTCCAACTTTCTTTTAATGATTTATCTGCATATGGCGTTTCTGAGATCGCGTATTTTCAAAAGTATGCTTTACAAATATTAATATAATATTGATTCGAAATTTCCTTTAGCAGATGCGTTATTACTGCGGTATAAATCTTCAGACAACACAATATTTGTGAAGAAATAAACATCACCGAATGCTCACTTATCATATTCTGGTGTAGGTTTAAGTGCAAGTCCAACACGGTCATTCAGAGACGTGTTTTAGAGTAAACTAAACCACCAGTTTCTTCTGAATGGGCGGCGTTTTGGCGGATTATGTAAATCATCCACGTAACTTTGAAGTGTTTAGAGCAACGTTGCAGCAACTGCAGTAATTATCACGGAGACGAGTGCTAAACGCACAATGCTACTAAAGCACTGCAATTACGCACCTCCATGTTAATGAGGCTTTGAGAACAATGGTGCGCTTTAAGTTATAAATCCTGTCTTTGCCCGACTGCACACTTCACTGCACACTTTGTTTAGCGTGTCGTCTTTTTCCACAGGCGGCACAACATGATCCACTGTGCAGCTGCAGACAACAAATTCTTTTTTTTGATCTCCAGAGTGTCTGCTTTGATGATCTGCAGCTCTGTTTGGTTTGTTATTAGAGCACAAGTTTTTAATACTTACATAAATCTGAGGTTTTATGCAGTTGTTACGGTCTCGGTCTGCTTACAAGCGAACGCTAGCGTGGTTCGATCGCTGCGAGACGACTCTGAATTGGAAGTGACATAAACAATGAATATGATCCGATTTAACTGCACTTTGTCATAGTACAGAGATGTTGGAATGCAGCTAACCGGATATAGCAATATATTCAATATGTATGCAATACACACACGAGGTCAAACGATTAATCGGTTTTGTCAGTAGTAGGATGCTGAAACTATCATCTATTCATACAGATAGTTTTTCAGGGTTGAGTTATACTGTACGAGAGCGGCCTCTAGAGGCGAATCTCTTACACCACGTACTGTTTATTTTATTTTATTTTAGATGTATATATTTTTTTAGCAATTCAATATTTTATTAATATATTTAATAATGCGTATTTATTTCATTAGCACATTTTCATAATTCAGTATTGCTCTTATGTTTGTTTTTTTTAATCCTTTTATATGTCGGTTGATAAATCGGTTATCGGCCAATACGATCCGTAATATGCAAAGAGGCATGAGGTACAGTCCAAATTACAACGGACATGCTATTAATATTAATATCGTACTATTTATTGATGCATTTATTTATTTATTGGACACACAGAATGTGAATTCAAAATCTGGATCTATGTGAAAATCTGGATTATTTTACTAATCCGGATTATTTTTTGTGTCATATAAAAGCGAACCAAATAACAAATGAATCAAACGAATCAAATTGGCAATATATATATTAAACATAAAAAGTGCTGTCGGAAATTTTTTTATTAGTTTCCATGTAGTTAGCAGATATTCTGCAGTAGGTACTGGTTAATGCTTTAATAATAAGATGGGACTTTTTAAACGGATCTTTGGGGCATGTAACGATTTTATATTCTGCTTTGCAAGTACCAGTAGTTTAGCTCCTAAGTGGGTTTTCTGCTTTAATACACCATATTAGCTCATATTTTTTAAATAGCCCAGATATTAATTCGAGTGAACACCCTTTTAAGCCAAAATTCAAATGAGGTGTGACTGTAATTATTCCCATATTAAAACACCCTGAGCTAGGCAGGACCTCCTTCTCCAGCTATCCTGAAACGCTCGATAATCCGTGTGCCGTTTTCAAGTAGCTTTGATTGTAAGGTGAACGGCGTAATACTATATAATCCAGCAGTCTATAAAATCTATGGACATTGTAAAAACATTACCCTTAGAGCACTCAAGCTGCAGGGCCAACACCTCCAGAAAAAAAAAAAAAAAGGTCTTGTTTTGGCAAATTTGTGAGTATTGCCACCATTACGCTGATCAATACCCACATGTCCGTGTATTGATCCTCATGTCTGTGAGGGAACTTGGGGGAATGGATCTGTTTGGGTTTTCATTTAGACCACACATAGGGATCAAAAGAGTGGCGTGCTAAAGAGACAAGTGAAGGCGTTTTGCTCGAATGCATTTGCCTGTGGAGTCGGGAGAAGGAAAAAAAAGACTCTTTCATGACATGTTTAAGGCTTTATGCTGATTAGTGTGACTTTTATTTTACACCGTAAAAAACAACCCAGAATGCCTGATGTTGATTTCATAATGGATGTCGGACCCTGGCGCTGTTGAGTTCTCATCTCAAATGTTGATTCATTTCCATTTAATGTTTTATTATTAATCTTATTTTAATACGTTATCGCTGGTTCACAGGGACTTGCATGGCAGACTGTTCACATTTTACACAAACGACACAAAAACCCATAGAATTGCATATAATCATCTAGTAAGGGTGCGTTTATTTAACGTTAAGGAGTCTTCAGTGCCAGTACTTTCTTATTAACTGCAACAGAGACAGTAAAGAGCCTGGAGGCTGGTCTCATGGATGTTCTACAAATGTAGCAAGGATTTGATAAAATTGCGGTTTTACCAGAATTCATGTATTCGTGGAATTCACCTACAGTTGTAACAGGTTGTGAGTTATCACAATACTGCATTATTTATTTATTTTTCACACCACCACATCAAGTGTTCTGTTCGTTACTTAAAACATTATGCACCGAAAGTAATAGGAGTCAATGGTTATGATGTTGGACTTCTGATCACGAGGTTGTACGTTCAAATCCGTGCACCGTACTTAAGCCCAGTCTTTAACCCTCAAATGCACGCTTGTATAAATAACAATTGACCTTAAAATGGAAAGTGGCAGCTCAGTGGATAAAATGTTGGATTCTGATTGGAAGGTCATGTGTTAAAACTTCAGCACCACCAATCTGCTACTGTGGGGCCCTTGAGCAAGGCTCTTAACCCTCAGCAGCCTCGCAGTTGAGTTGCTCTGGATAAGCGTGTCTGCCAAATGGCATAAATGTAAATGTAAGCGCGTTCATGACCGAACGAGGCGCTTGTTTCTAAATCAGTTCGTATTTGTGACAGACCATTTGATAGCAGATGAGATTATGTAAACACTCATCGGATCATAATTCCTGCTAATTACCTAAATGTCAAACGAAGCATATTCTAGTCATCCAGACTAAATTAGCTTGTGTGTGTGTGTGTGTGTGTGTGTGTGTTCGTTCTTCTATCCGTCTAACCCCCTCCTTCGACCCCCTAGAGGGCCTTGAGCTTCCTCATTAATCTCGGCACGACAGCCCTTGACCATTTGACAGTACGTGTGACTTCCGCAGAACATGGCTTCTGGACAAAATCACCCACTGTGCCAGCCACATGATGATGGAGACTATTCCCAAGTTTCCAAAATGGCTTAGATGACCTGAATTGGCGACACTTTGAAGTGGATTTCTGTTAAATTGACTGACGTTATTACTATTCCAAGGTGTCACTTACCTGACAACGGACCAAATGTGGACAGGAAACCAATTAAAATCTTCCCATGGCGCAATTTCCTTCATGCAATTAAATATGCATTTTGATATGCATACATACATCACACTGTGTAGAATCCTAATAACTCGACATTATAGATAGCTGTTCTATAGTTTGTTTTACTTTTTTATAAAAAAAAGCTTTAATG
>MU551652.1:1231772-1256224 GCA_024362625.1 Silurus asotus
TGTGTGTGTGTGTTTGTTTGTTGTGTGTGATGGTTGTTTGTGCAAATTTTTAAATTGCTGCTTTATCAGAAGAAACAGACGAAGCCCATGAGGATGAAGTTCCTCTCCCACATATTGCTTTTATATATTTGGGTTTTGTTTTGTTTGATGCCTGAAGCTCTCAGCTCTCTCTGTACTTCCATGAATAATTCAGAGTCTGACCTCCTGGAATTGAGAGAGATATATGTATATGGATGAATGTTTTATATAAAATCACGATCAATCGTACGATTGTCAAGTTAACTCGTGATATATCGTAACTTATCCGTTTTAAATTACGTAAAACATCAGGACACCAAACAGAACTATTGCTATGTTTCCACACGGACGGTTTTAATGGGCGGATTTGTGTATCATGGTGGATTTTGGTGCTCGATTTTGGAATTGGTGCATCAGTAAAATAAAGGTTTAGTGATTAAAAAATGAGGGGTTTCTAAACTGCTACTACGTGAATATGAAGTATCACATGTATAAGTATATTTATACATATACCATACTGCATATTCATTATTCTGCTCATGCATCATATAACCCTGAGAAATGGAATATCTGAGCAGGGAGACAGTGTGTCTGTGGGAATGTTTAGTGCTGGATTACCTGGTGCGATTTCTAAACTGTTCTCTCAGAACCACTGCTACTACGTGAATATGACGTATCACATGTATAAGTATATTTATACATATACCATACTGCATATTCATTATTCTGCTCATGCATCATATAACCCTGAGAAATGGAATATCTGAGCAGGGAGACAGTGTGTCTGTGGGAATGTTTAGTGCTGGATTACCTGGTGCCCAGGTCTCCTCCTCCGACTGTTCCTCCTCCTCCTCCTCCTCTTCCTGGTGCTGCTGAGATTCCAAAATTCAATTCAGCTACGCCCCGAGGACTCCAGTTATTTATTCAGGGGGTAAATGTTTTCCGAAAGAGCAAACTGCACACACTGATGATGTTGCAATGTGAATGCATGCGTGTACACACACTTTTTAGCTCCAGTGTTCAGCATATAGATTCATAGCCTGTCAAAGAACTGCTATTGGAAGCAAAACCGCACGCACACTCACACACACACACACACACACACACACACACACACACACACGCATGCACACATAAAAGTCTCACATTCGCTATGAATCACATGTGGGCTTTATACTTTACACTTATTTTTTCAGCTCTCTGTAAATAAAAGATTCTCCTGAGGGTTTGTGTGTGTGTGTGTGTGTGTGTGTGTGTGTGTGTGTGTGTGTGTGTGTGTGTGTGTGTGTGTGTGTGTGTGCAGGGTCGTATGGTCAGGGGTGCACAGTGTATTTTTCAAATATCGGTTATAGCTATAGTACACACACACACACACACACACACACACACACACACACACACACATGTACGTACACACAAATACATATATTATACCTCACGGTAAATGATGCATATGCAGAAATTTTTTTTCTTGGGGTTGATTCTGCATAGGTTAACATAAATCTCCACATTTTTTTTATATGTTCTAGTCATCAACATTCCCAAATGTAGATATGTTGGCAATTTTCGAATACATTCGACAAGACTGATGGAAAAAAAAAGTGACAGCGGGAGAAGATAACGCTGCGCTTTCAAGAGCAATCAATCAGTCATATACTGAATCTGCACAATACACTGGAATATTGGTGAAAAATGTTCTGGCTGGTTTTGTGTTTAAATGGTCACCTGTCAAACCCAAGTGGGTGGGATTAATTGTAACTATTTTTAATGATCGCATATTCATATGAGGCCCCAGTGGACACGCCCAAAGTGCAGATACACATTAAGTGCAGAAACACATTGAAAACATCTAGACTTTCATTTATTTAATTATTTCCCAAAAGTTGCTCATCCGGACAGAAACCTCTGAAAAGGTTCACGTCCCTGCTCTGCGCATGAACGAAACATAGGACGTCATTTATGGAATTTAGCAGACGCTTCCCATCCTGAGTGAATATGCTTGGAAGTCTCCATCTATAAATACATATTGAGCTCGGGTTATTAGGACGCCGAATTGTGACAGCTAGACGACTGGGTCAGAACTTCCCCAAAACCAGAAATGGAAAGTAATGAAGTACAAATACTTTGTTAATGTACTTAAGTAGATTTTTTTGGTATCAGTAATTCACTTCACTATTTATTCTTTGGGCAACTTTTTACTTTTTTACACAAATATCTGTACTTTCTACTTTTTACAGTTTCCAAACAGCCTCGTGACTTAGTTTTAATCTATTTGGTCGATTTTTTCTTCTTATTGCGTGTCGTTTTTCAGCCCTTGTCATTGCGCTGCTTTTTCAATCCACCACTGGTGTTTCATTTCCCGGCTTGTACACACAACAGACGTGGGCTAGTTTACGAAGCTCACACAAGCCCAGCAGAAGGCAACAAGAGGTTCGATTCAATTCAATGAACATTGTCTCAAAGCAGCTTTACACAGATAATTTGGTGATGAAGAATGAATAATATGTTCTTTATAAGTGTAAGATTGTTCCTGATGAGCGAGCCAGTGGCGACTCTTTGAAATGGCATAAGAAAGAAACCTTGAGAGGAACCAGGCTCAAGAGGGAACCCATCCTCATCTGAGTTGCACCAAATGTCCATTTATTACAGATAAACATAGAGATAATGTTGCCTTGTACAGTGATGGTGAAGAAGTCTGGGGTTAATGTGGATGAGACAGAGGAAGTCAGTGATGTAAACATGACTGAAAACAGAGACACTTCTGATCACCTGATCATCATCATGATCTTTTTCCTGCCTGTGTTCTATATGATGGATGTTCAGTGTGGATACATTTATCAGAGAACAACATTATCGTTTGATTTTGTTTGTATTTATATATTAATATGATTTGAAGTTCAGGTACCAGTGTGACACTAAAACAGGTAGTATTAATTACTACTTTTTACTGAAGCACATGTCAGAACCCAAACTTCTTTACTTTAACTTTAAAAAAGTGCAGTCAGAACTTTTACCAGAGGTTTTTGAAACATGACTATCTGCACTTCTACTTGTTTGGCATATGTGTATACTTTTGTCATCTTTGTCCAAAACTGCAGCTCTTGTGGTGTGTTTCTGGTCTGCGGTGTTGAGAATCTATCAAGAGGCTCATTGATGCAGGTGGGAAGCGAAGGTTAGTGTTTTCCGATCCAACAGACGAGCTCCTGTAGCTCAAATTGCTGAAGAAGTTCATGCTGGTTGTGATAGAAAGGTATCAGAATACACAGTGCGTCACAGCTTGCTGGTGCTGCGTAGCAACAAACCAGTCAATATTAGACAGGTGTTCATAAAGGAATGTCTGGTTGGTGTATGAAGGATGCAATTCTACTCCATAGGTACTCAAGAATAACAAGATTAATCTTTAATGTTGTGAGACATCCATAGACTGAAAAACAGTTTTGCCCTCAGTCACTTCAATAGAATTGGTCAACTGTTAAAAATGAGTTGACCACATTTCCGGGCCTTTGTATTACGTGTGTTTTGGTGTGTGTGTGTGTGTGTGTGTGTGTGTTTTATTAAAAATGATTTTTGCCATTGACCTTTGTGTCTGGACTGTGTAAAGGAAAATTAACTAATGACTTCTTGTTAAACATTCGCATTTTTCCCCACTGCGGGATAATTAATGGAGTAATTAAGGAGCGAGCGAGGAGCATGAGGATGCTGCATCATCAGAAAAATCTCTCTGTGCATTTGCCCTTGTTCCTGCTCCTGTCCTCTGCCTTCTGTCCACTCCCCATAATAAAGTAACATACTGTAGAGTTTACTTAGAAGTGATAAACTCGCCATTATTCCAAAGAAATGTTCCCTTATTAGGGGGTCCAAGCACAGAGGGTGCACAGGCAGCTTATTTTGATTCTGTCTTTCTATTTTATTGCTTTTTACCATCGTATTTTTGTCCAATCTTTACCAGTTTCAGTTTGTATCATCATAACTTTTCATCATCTTTTTACCCAAGCTGCAAGCTTCACCCAGGTTTGGAGATATCATTGTAAATTTTAAACCAGATTGGGCTGCCATTATCTCAAAAGTATAAGCAGATTTGTTTTGCATCATCTAAAGGTTTTAACTAGATTCAGCAAACATCATTGCAAATCTTCAGTCTGATTTAGCTCACGTTATCTCTAATCTAACCAAGTCTTTAATCAGATTTGACTCATATTACCTCAAGTCTTCAATCAGATTTTACTCATATTACCTCGAATCCTCAACCAGATTTGACTCATATTGCCTCAAATCTTCAACCAGATTTGACTCATATTACCTCAAATCTTCAACCAGATTTGACTCATATTACCTCAAATCTTCAACCAGATTTGACTCATATTACCACATCTTCAATTAGATTTGACTCATATTACCTCAAGTCTTTAATCAGATTGACTCATATTACCTCAAGTCTTCAATCAGATTTGACTCATATTATGTCAAATCTTCAACAGACTTTGGCTTGCATCATTTTAAATCTTCTACCAGATATGGTGCACATCAACTTAAATCTTCTACTGGATTTGGTGCACATCAACTCAAATCTTTAACTTGATTTGGCTTAAAACTTTGTGAATCCAGCCAATTTTGGCTCACATCATTTACCAGATTATTGGAAATATTTACCATACATCGTTTCAAATCTTCAACCGGATTTCTGTACATTTGCGGCTCACCAAGCCTGGGTTCTTGGCCCTCAAAATTTCTACTTACAGCTTTTTTTTTTATGCTTCCCTACAAACACACGAATTCATCTCTGGTGTAACCAAATTAATATTTCATATGATGATTGCAATTAAACCGGCATAAATCGACTGTAATACATTTCATACCCTGTAAATAAACCCTCGCACACGGATCTCCTGTGTACTGTACTCATGAAGAATTCATAGGAACGCTAATGAGTGCAGTGATTTACAGAAAATGGAACCACTTAACCGGTTTTATAAATCTAACACAACTAATCATTAATCTTCTTCATAATGGTGATGATTATAGCTTGCCAAGCGAGGGTTAAATTGCAAAATGGAGTAAATTTATTAAACTGACTCCACAGGGCTTCAGCATTTCGTGGAAATATGTGGCATGAAATTCTGCTCCATAATTATTACATTGTGAGGATTACAACCAAAAATGGCAATAACAAAGTACATTTCAAACATTAACGTAAAAACATTATCAGTACAAAAGTTTGTGGAGATCTAACCATATATTCCACTCTACATTTAGTCCCCATTTGCTGCTACTACATGTATGGTATTTGGAAGAAGCCCTTATCCAAAGTAACTTACAACTGAGCAGGGGAGGGTTAAGGGCCTTGCTCAAGACCCCAGGAGTGGCAGCTTGGTGGTGGTGGTGAGATTTGAACTTATGACCTTTCGATCCAAAGTCCAATGCCTTAACCCCTGAACTCCCACCTCCCCATTTGAGCTCATTCAGCTACAAGGGTGTCAGCTAAAGGTGTTCCACAAGGATTGGAGCTCTATAGCAGGAGATCTTCCACATATTTCTAACCCATGTACAGCATATCTTCATGGAGCTGGCTTTGTGTAAAGGGGGTCTCCTTGTTTAAGTAAAGGGGGACATGTTATGCTACTGCATTAAAGGACATCACATTCAACTTTGCATTAACAGTTTTGGCAAGTAGCATAGGGTGGTCCCTGAGGTGTCCCAGTAATTTTCTCCATATATTGTATTTTAAGTATCTCTTAGCTACATCAAAGAAATAAGTACTGGTTATCTATTAGGAGTGTAACGATACACGTATTCATACCGAAATTTGTCTTTGGTACACACGTGTACTGAATGCAATCCTTTTTACTTGTGAAGTAAATTTTTTTTTATTATTATTATTAACCTTGAAAACATACGCAACAATGCCAGGGGTATAAACAAGAAACTACAGTTAGCGCAATGTCACTGTGGCGACTCACTCCATATAGAAATACTAAGTGTTTTGCGTGTAACAAAACCTCTAAAGAATCCACAGAGCTAAAGTTAGCCGCTAACCTGAAAGTGGCTAGTGGCTAATGCTAAGGCTATGGATTCTTCAGCGTTTTATGTCCAGCTTCAAGAATTTTTCTTAAAAGTAGAAAATGAAGGATGGAAGGAATGAAGACGTGTTAAATATAAAACATTACACACACACTTACATTCACATCATACCCAAATGGGGTGTAACAAATGTAAAATATTTTTAAAAAATTTCATTTGTTACATTTTATTGAATCAATTTAATTTGTGCCAATTTAATTGATTATTCAATTTAATCAATATGATAAAAAAAGTGTTCAACATTTATTTATTTTATTGAAAATTGTTTTAAAAATGTAAAAAGTTGATGATAATAATAAACTGTGTAAAAAAAATAAAAAAAAACACAAGCAATTTTTTGCCAAATCGTGACTTAAAAACCGAGATACGTACCGAGCCGTGAATTTTGTGTACTATCACACCGTAAATAATAATCTAAAGTTTTGAATCTAAATTGAATTGGATATAAAAAAAATTAATAATTAATTGCTTTTTAAATAAAAACATCCCATTTCACCACATCTATTAAACACAGAGCCATGGTGTGTGTATAAAACTGAAATATCAACCACATCGCTGTAATGCTGAGGAAACTTCAGGACATGTTCTAATTATGTTCTTCCTGATATCTAGTCTCTAGTTCTTCCTAGTTACTGTTATTTTCGTCCTCAAGTTTGTCTCGCTTTAAGTGAACTTGTGCAGTTTGCTACGGGTTGTGAGATCTGACTCGTGCTTTCTCTGACCATCTAATCAAAGGGTGTAAAAATGCTGAGGAGACTGGACGCCTGCTAGATTGGTTACAGCAACACATTCAAGCAAGACTGATCTGAAAGGTCAGAAATTTCAGCCTAAACAGAAACGCTATAAAATGAAGAGAGAAGACTATTGGGTATCATTTAATACATATTCATA
The DNA here is from genome assembly GCA_024362625.1 of Silurus asotus. Taxonomy (NCBI): domain Eukaryota; kingdom Metazoa; phylum Chordata; class Actinopteri; order Siluriformes; family Siluridae; genus Silurus; species Silurus asotus. The sequence continues at coordinate 1,238,760 of MU551652.1, forward strand.
GACAAAAATATATTAATACGTAAGTCAGTGATATGAAATAAAACCAATTTATTTTTCTTTCTCCATATTCCCCTGTTGTTGTACTAAAAACCGACCTAAACTGCACTCCACTGTTTTCTCCCAGACTCTGGACTGTCTGGAGAGTCGCTTTGTCATTTCCTGTGTGTTTTTACTGGAGCTGTAACACACAACACACATCTACACACACGGTCCCGCTGCTCCACATCAAACCCCGTAGTGCCTACAGAGCAGTGTGTAGCCGTGATTCCTCTGCATGTGTGTGTGTTGGTGTGTGTGATGAATTCTCTCATAAAGCTGGTGAACATTAAATCACAGCGTCTCGTTTTCCTGTGTGGGGGTTCAGCCTGCCGCTTCAAGCCTCCATCAATCGTGTGACCCGAGGCTATTGACTTATCGTCATATTGTGTGTGCATTATTTAGAGGCATTACGCAGTGATAAGCATTAATAAGCAGCACAGGAGCCAAAGGGGATACAAATCAGCAAACCACACACACGCACACACACACACACACACACACACACAGATACCAACACACACTTCGTTAACCTGCTCACACACAATTCTGCATCTCTGAATACTTTATATTCAACAGGGTGAAGTGTGTGAGCAGGATGGTGTTCAGGAGGATGGTGTTCTGGAGGACAGAGTTCAGGAGGATGGTGTTTATGTGGGTTATGTGTGGAAGGACAGTAAATAGAAAGATCGGGTTCAGGGGGACAGTGTTCAGATGGATGATGTTCAGGAGGACAGTGTTCAGAAAAAGAGGGTAAAGAAGGAGGGGGTTCGGGAGGAGAGTGTTCAGGGGGACAGTGTTCAGGGGGACAGTGTTCAGATGAATGATGTTTAGGAGGACAGTGTTCAGTCAGATGGGGTTCAGGAAGTCCTTCTGAAGGATGGGATTCAGGAAGATGATGTTCAAGAGGATGCTGTTCAGAGGGACTGTGTCTAGGGAATGTGCTCAGGAGGAGGGGTTTCAGGAGAATGCTGTTCAGAATGATGAGGTTCAAGACGTTGATGTTCAGGATGATGTGTTCAGGAAGATGGGATTTGGTAGGATGATGTTTAGGAAGAGAGTGTTCAGTGGAACGGTGTTCAGGAGAATGGAGCTCAGGAGGACAATGTTCAAGAGAGGGTGTTGATGAGGCTAGTGTTTATTAGAAGTAGATTTATGAAAATGGTGTTCAGGAGGTTGGTGTTAAGGAAGACAGTGTTAAAGGAAATTTGTTTATCAAGATTGTGTTAACGGAGCAGTGTTAAACAGGGTGGTGTTTAGGGGATGTTTTCAACGTTGAAGGTGCTTATAGGATGATGTCCAGGCAAATGGTGTTCAGGAGGATGGTGTTCAGGAGGATGGTGTTTAGAGGGATTTTTTCAGCAGGAAATTGTTCAAAAGGATGAAGTTTAGTACACTGGTGTTTAGGAGGACGGTGTTCTAAAGGACGGTATTCAGGAGGGTAATGTACAGATTGACAGCATTCAAAATGGATGTTTTCAGAAGTATGGCCTTCAGATGGATGGTGTTCACAAGGACGGTGTTTAGACGGACAGCTTAGTTTTTTAAAGTAGTGCACACTGAGGACCTCTGAGGAAAAAAACAACCTGAAATTTCTCTGAGACTTAATAAAGATGCAGCACTCTGCAGGATCCACGTGAAGCTGACTCAATGAGCAGCAAGAAACTCAGAGAGCATTGTAGGAATTGTGCTTCAATGCTGGAGCTGGAGTCCAGCCTGGACACACACTACACATCCCTGCTGCTGCTTTATTTATCCAAGTGAACTTTTCCACTGAGTGCACTGCTGAGCCACAGCCATCTTCACCTGTCTGTCAGGATTCACAATCAATTACAAATCTGAAAATAAACTGCGATGTTAATAAATAAATCAGGTTTTAAAACAAGAAATAAAGAAATAGAAGTAATTAAATAATTAATAAATGTAATGTGGCAAGAAAACAAAATATCATGTGGGGGGGTTGGGGGTGATTAGATAGATAGATAGATAGATAGATAGATAGATAGATAGATAGATAGATAGATAGATAGATAGATAGACAGACAGACAGACAGACAGACAGACAGAGATGCATTTGTAGTTGATGGATGGATGGATAAATGGATGGATAAATGGATGGATAAATGGATAATAACTGGTAGACAGACAGGGGTGGATGGATAGATGGTTGGATCGATGGATGGATGGATAATAGATAGGCAGACACAAAAACTACAGGGATGGATGGATGGATGGATGGATGGATGGATGGATAGATAGATAGATAGATAGATAGATAGATAGATAGATAGATAGATAGATAGATAGATAGATAGATAGATTTCCACAGAGTTTACATACAAATGAGTTTGTTCTTCTTTTTATTGTTCTCCACTGTGTTGATTCCGTTTGTTGAAAGTCATCATGAGCTGAGTCGAAGCTGAGTTTAGGGATCATGCTGTGAGAGCAGCTACATCAGCATCACCTTGAGTGTGAATATCAAACTCTGAAAAGCAATGTATAATGTGCTGCTCCAACCATCTCAGCTCTGTTTCTTTAATCGGACGTCTTTGGATGCTGTAGCATAAAATTTTACCTTCACTTTAACTACAAGACCCAATCCTGTACTAGCATGATGATGTCCCTGTGCACAAAAACAGCTCCATGAAGATAAGGGTTGGAGTGGAAGATCTCCTGCTGCAGAGCTCCAACCCTACTGACACCTTTGCATCCAAATGAGTCTCACACAAATTTCCACTAAATCTAGTGGAACATCTTTCCAGTAGAGTGGAGATTATTATAACAGCAAACAATGACTAAATGTGGAATGAGATGTTCAAAAAGTAGAACATACCAATCTTGTGATCAGGTGTCCACAAACTTTTGGTTTAAAAAAGTCTGAAAATGTTCACATCGTTGCAGATTCATAAATATTCAACCAGGTCGGCTCGTCTGAAGGTTTATCAACGTTTGAGTGAGTCCCGGCTGGAATACGCCGCCGTAGCATTTCTTTTTCCACGGCTTCATTCTTATCAGAATTGAGCTTGTTACAGAGATGATGAATTGTTCATGAGAGTGAATGGGCAGCGACAGCTGGAGTCAGGATTCGAATTGGTGAGTTTCAAATGTAAAAATTAAATATGTACAATTACAGTATATTCATAAGTATAAGTCAAACCCTAATGAGAAGAAAAAGGTGCCTACACAACCTTGGTGCTTGTAACAATAATTTCTTTGCACTTGTCTGAATCTCTACTGGTCTGAATCTTCTAAATATATTTTACTAATAAATATCAAATTATTTCTGTATTTTATACACAGTGCCTATCAGAAGTTTGGAAAAACATCCTTTTGTTTCTATGTGACAAACTCACTGCTGTAACATCATGAAGATTTCCTTCAACCAACCAAATCTATCAATATCCAGATGTGCCACTTTATTCAGCTTTACACACTTTCAGCATCCGAAAAGATTTATTTCTCCAAACATTCAGCTGTAACACTTTGCTGTGTTTCTTGTAAAAACTCACCAGAGATGTTCTTCACTCGACGGAGATGTTCTTGTTCATCTCAGTGCAGTTCAGTAGGATTGAGGTGCGGTGACTGGGCAGGTGGTTCCATGATAGATATCACTCCAGACGTCTGTCTGCTCTCTAAGTAGCACTTACAGAACTCATGTCTAGTCGTACTTTCGATGAGCCGCAGTCCATACGGAACTGCATGGTCTTGAAGTATGGAATGGAGTATGGAGCCGTGTTGGTTCAGGATTCCTTTCACTTTCCGGAACCTTCCCTGCTCCAAAAACAACCCCAAACTTCTACCTCCATGTGTGAGTGTGGGGGTGAGGGAGTCTGATCACATCTTCTCTCCTGTTCCATCCACAAGTTCTTCTGTTAGAGACAAAAAAAAGTCACATTTGGACATAATAAACCAGTGGTGACTATGAGAATGAAAAACTCCCTGAGGAGATATGAGGAAGAATCCTCAAGGGGAACCAGACTTATCTTATGACCAGTCAGAATCCAAAATCCAATTTCTCTGGACTTCTTTTTAAACAGTATAAAGTTTGAAGCCTAAAGGAAGATAAGCAGAATTTTTCAGTTCTACTGTACAGGATTGTGAAGCACCTGCTCACCCAGACAGCCATCTTAACCACACAGTGTTGGTGAACCTGGTGGGTGTCTCATGCCTCCTCCTGAAATAAACCGCGCTCTGGGAAGGTGTGAATGCTGAGATAATTGGCGTCGTTGACTTTCGAATGAGTTTTGCTCAACTGAGCATCAGAATTATGGTAAGATCGATCCAAACCCTCTCGTCTCACTCGGCTTTTTAACCCAGGAGTAACCCGGGGCATTGCAGGCGTCCAACAGAAGGTTTAAATCAGTGCAGATTTGCACTGCAAAATCTTTTACACACTGTTACCCAGAGTGTTTTATTCAGAGGGAGAATTCTTTAGATTAAATATTTCACCTGCACTGATAATAAACTCCAGTATATAAAAAACACTATACAGACAAAGGTTTGTGGAAACCTGGCCATAAGGTTGGTATGTGCTTTTTTGACCATCCCATTGAGCTCCACTCTTCTGGGAAGATGTTCCACTAGATTTTGTGGAGATTTTTGCTCATTCAGCCATAAGGGTGTTATTAAAGTCAGGTACTGATGTAGGTGAGGTGATGCTTGTGTTTCTTTATTATGTGTGCACTTCATTTAAATCTGATTGCGCTTGCGTCTATTACGACACGTGTTTTCTGTAACAGCACCAATAGTATCCTTTGTGCTATATTCTGTGTGCATTCAGCAAATTTAATAACTTAATGACTTTTAAAATGTAACTATAATTAAATTGTATACTGTAAAAACAACCTCAATCTGATTGCGCTTGCGTCTATTACGACACGTGTTTTCTGTAACAGCACCAATAGTATCCTTTGTGCTATATTCTGTGTGCATTCAGCAAATTTAATAACTTAATGACTTTTAAAATGTAACTATAATTAAATTGTATACTGTATAAACAACCTCAATTCCAAAAAAGTCGGGACACTTTGTAACATGTAAATAAAAAAAATAAAAAAACAGAATGCAACGATTTGCAAATCTCAAATCAATATTCTATTCACAATAAAACTAAACGAAAAAAAAAAAAAAAAAACTTATCAAATCTTTAAACTGAAAATAAAAGAAAATATCACTTTGATCATTGCTCTTAATAAAGTTGGGAAAGGGCCATGTTTCCCACTGAAAATGTTGTCAGGATTCTAGCTGTTTAACGGTCCTGGGTGTTCTTTGTTGTTGTTTTTTTTTTGTTTGTTTCATGATGCATCAAATGTTTTCGAATGGTGGAAGGTCTAGACTGAAATAGCCAGCCATCTAGACCTTTCATCATTTAAAAACATTAGGACTTTTCTACTGCGAATAGAAGTATTGTTACAGATGAAGTATGACTCACTAATGGCTCACTAATTGGGGATAAACATTTTTAAGGAACAATATTATATATTATTTTATTACCTGTGTTATTATTATCTGTGTAAAGTGGCTTTAAGACAATACCCAAAGTAAAAAGTGCTTTACAAATAAATCTGAATTCAATTCAATTAAATTGAATTAAATTGAATTGAATTAAATTGAGTTGAATTGAGTTGAATTGAAATAAATGATGATGTAAACTGTGCTTAGACACATACTTCATGTGATGAAGAAGGTTAAAGGCAGGTAGTTTGGTGCCACTGATGCAGTGGCTTTTTGGACTGTTTTCAGGGCTTCCATTTACACACCATGGAGCTGCAACACCACACTGTGATTGTGATGGAGTTGCTCCGAAAGCACGTGGAGTTGGAAAAAAAGGAACTATTGTAGTATTGTTCAACTTTTATTTAACTGTTATATTTCAAGCTAAAAAATATATAAGGGTCAAATTTATTTGTATCTTGCATGACCAATTATTCAAATTCAGGATCCAACTCTGGCCAGAACGCTTGAGCTGAAGCGGATCATTTCACATCCGAAATTCTCTGTGAATATTTCACACTGTCTGCAAAAGAGAAGGAATATAAATTGGCATGTCTTTCCACCTCCCAGGCTGTGTGTGTGTGTGTGTGTGTGTGTGTGTGTGTGTGTGTGTGTGCTCACTCTGTCACTCACACTCTCTATATGGGAGTTGAACATTCAGTGAACTTCAGCAGAAGTAAGAGCAGAACAGAGGGCTGTGTGTGGCTCGGCTTCAGCTCACGGTTTTTATTCCCATCCATATTCAGTGCTGTCAGAAAAGTGTTGTCGTGGCAACGTCAAAACCCCCGAACTCCAGCACGAGAGCCGGCAGCAAAGGTTCGTTTAAACAGAACGTCAGGGTCACAACATTTGTTTGTGGAAACTTGCAGGAAAGTATACAGTAGGTGAAGAAGAGGGTGATAATGATGATGATGATGATGATGATGATGATGATGATGATGATGATGAGGCATGAGTGTATAGTGTAAAGGGTTTAGTAGAAAAGCTTTCACACTCCTTGCTTACGAATAATAAATCCAACAGGACGTTTGTTGCTTGTGTTTCAGATGTTCTTGTCAGTGATGGGTTGGCTGAAAATGTCCTGCTGTCACTTTTGGCACACTAAAAAGTTCGATGGAGAAATCCGGATTTTACCAGCTTGCTTTTCTTAAAGCTGTCGTTTATAATACTCTGTTCAGTACATGTCACTTTTCTTTCCCTGACCTGAACACCTTTCGAGATGAACTGGAACACCAAATACTTCCCAGAGCTCATTACTCATGATCAGTGCCTGATCTTACTAATGTAGATGAATGATCATTAGTCCACAAAGCTACACTCTGAAATCTAAAGCCTTCCTAGAATAGTGGAGATCATTAGAAGAGCAAAGAAGGAAGAAACCTGGAATGGGAAGTTCAACAAATGTGTATAAATGTGATGGTCAGGGTTGTACTTCATGGTCTTCTGAAGATAGTGGTGGTGATGGTGATGGTGGTGATAGTGGTGGTGGTAATGATGGTGGTTGTTGTCATGGTGTTGGTGTTGATGATGTTGATGGTGGTGATAGTGATGGTAGTCGTGTTGATGGTGTTAGGGTAAAAACAAACACAAATCATTTTACTATTATTTTTGTCCACATAGAAACCAAGGTGGGTGGGGGGTGCTAACTTTTGAACTTTTGAGCTGTATGTAAAGAGAGAGATATTTCTATCTGCTTTATATAATTGTATCAGCTTTTAGCAGGTAAGCTCTGCTGCTGATCTCTTAAACGATGTTCTCTTCATGGCATCTAAGTATCTCTTGAACTCAGTGGCTTGCATAAGTATTTAACCCCCTTGAACTTGCCCACACTTTGCACCCACATTCCTAATGTTTTACAGTAATAAATGTCTGATGTATTCGCTCAGAAACAGCATGTAGTAGCAGAAGTTCTATTGTTCAAGCACCTTTGTAGTGAAGATATTTTTATCCTTCAGATCAGAAATCCTGAAATCTTTAGCAAATTTCAGCAAATCTTAAAAACCAAAGCCACAAAGTGAAGAAACTACAGAAACCACAGAATCTGACACCTGACCAGAGGTGTGAAAAGGACCTGAAAATCATACTTGAGTAAAAATTAAGTATACCTTACTGCTACATTTTCTCCATTACAAGTCACCAATTCCAAAATGACTCAAGTGAAAGTCTTTGAGTATCTGATTTGAACAGCATTTGAACATTGTACTCGTCGCTCAAAGATGCACCGGTCGTCATCACCAAGACAAACGTTAGCGAAAAGCCGAAAGACGCCCTTATCCAGAGCAACTTAGAACTAAGCAGGGGATGGTTTTTATAGGGCTTTGCTCAAGGGCCCAGCAGTGGCAGCTTGGCAGTTGTGGGATTTGAACCTGTGACCTTCTGATCCAAAGTCAAATGCCTTAACCACTGAGCTACCACCTCCAGTTAATGTGTGAGGAATACAAATCAAATTGCATCAAACACTGCATTAACCATCAACATCACAGCGTCTTCAACACGCCAGAATGGAACAAAGATCGAACAAAACGGTCAAACAGAAAAGACCAATTAGTAAAGCAAATTTTCCAAAAAGGGTCTTTAATTAACCAATTAAAAATATTACACAAAGTAAAAGAAACAGTAATTTGTAGACAAATAAAAGTGCAGTAAATAATCTAATATAAAGTAAAAGCAAATATTCGAGGTGACTGTGATGTGATGTGATAAAAAGTCTTCAACAGAGGTGCAAAATATAATTGGTAGCGGAGATCGTCAATTAAAACATATTGGAGTAAAAAGAACATCTATTGAATCATATATGTGCTAAAAGTAAAAGTTGCTTAAAACTTTGATACTCAGTAAAACTAGAAAGTAGCCAAAAAAATTATTTAAGTACAGTAACAAAGTGCATTTAGTCAAATACTTTACACCACTGCCAGGGCTGTTTTTAGCCTTTTTGGCACCCTAGGCGAAATTCCTATTATCACCCCCAATGGCTCCGCCTTCCCACCACAATGCTCCACCCCCACACCGTACAAATCATTCGCAACCTTCCATAAGAAAGTTTAAACACAATAAATAATCATTGCAAAATTGCCTGAAATATGTCAACATGTACTGTATATTGAACTTCAACAATAAAACAGATAAATAATTTAAATGGGGTGTGTGGCAGAAGGTGCTCACTAGCGCCCCCTCAGCTGGTTGCACCCTAGGCGACCTGACCCTAAATTTATATCTTTTTTTTTTATTACATAATATAAGAATATATACTTATTTATATATATATATATATATATTTGTAAAGCATTCAATATCAAAATATTTTCAATACATTTTTGGTCAGAACTTTTTTCATCGCTTTTGGCCGTTTTCCTGAAATAAAGCAAAGTGGCATCCACGCATATTTCAAACATCTGACACGCTTCCATTGGTTTCAAACTTAGCCATATTTTTTGGCTTGTAATTTGCACTGCACAAGTAGAGATTCGCAGAAATGAGCCTGACTTGCGCTGCTCTGTGAACAAAAATCAGTATTGGGTCTATGTTTGTAATCACGGATGCCAGGTCTATTTTTAAGGAAGGCTGAGATGTGGTTGAATCTCTGCCACAATTTATATTTGTGTGTGTGGTTGTCTTGCATAAATTGTAATAATTACAGCAATATTTAAAAGGCTAAAATAGATCTGCTTAAAAGGGTCTGATTTTGTTTGACAAAATTAAGATCATTTTCACGGATGCTGTAATCATGCAGATCTGGTCACCTTTTTGGCATCCAATTACGAGGCATTAGAACTGATGACCAAGTGCACACTCGATGTGTATTGTCGTATGTGTGTGAAATGTGTAGGCAGGTTATTTTAATCCTGTGCAGCAGGCACTCGGTGCACACTCACAGCTCGGATGACAGCTACTGATGCCACGTCTGCGTTCTGCTGAATCAGGGGCTCTCACTGGCTTCGTTCTTCCAGGTATTTCACCTCATTTCAGTATCGGCCTCTAGAGACAAGGGCTTTGTCTCAGCACCTGGCAAAGATCCCCTCAAGAAGCCCTCACAATCTTAGTTTCTATGATGAGAGCTTCCTGTATTTGTAACCTATCCAGTTCTGCATTATATAGTTATGTTTCTGTTCTCTAGATGCATATTTTAAAGATAAAAGTATAGACACCTGAGCATCATGTGTTTTGAACTTCCATCTGCTGTTTAATTAACTTCCAATCTCCCCAGAAGATGTTTCAGTAGATTTTGTGGAGATTTGTGTGAGATTAATTCAAAGTCAGGTACTAATGAAGGTGAGGAGGTGAGGAGGCTTGGGGTGCAGTCAGCGTCCAAATTTATCATAATTAACAGAGTTGGAGATGTATAGCAGGAGATCTTTCGCTTCATCCCATAAAAAGCATATCTTCATCAAGCTGGCTTTCTGTACAGGGACAATGTCATGCTGGAACAGGTTTGGGTCTCTAAGTTCGAATCTTCTTCTTCTTTGGGCTTCCCCCTTAGGGGGCGCCACAGCGGATCATCCGTCTCCATACCCCCCCTGTCCTCTACATCTGCCTCTTTCACACCTACTACCTGCATGTCTTCCCTCACCACATCCATAAACCTCCTCCTTGTTCTTCCTCTTTTCCTCCTTCCTGGTGGCTTATCCTCAGCATTCTCCTACTGATATGCCCCATGTCCCTCCTCTGCACATGTCCAAACCATCTCAATCTCACCTCCCTCACCTTGTCTCCAAAACGTCCTACATGCATTGTCCCTCTAATAAACTAATTTCTTATCCTGTTTATCCTCGTCACTCCCAACGAACATCTCAACATCTCTAGCTCTACTACCTCCCAAAAAACAGAACATTTTATGCTGCCACACCAAAACGACGTCCTACACAATTGTGTGCCTCCAAATTTGTGAAGGAAGCACATACAAAAGGAACAGCCCGGTGTCTCTGTAGTGTATGTGTTAGTTACCCTTGAAATCTGACCCGGAGACTCGATAATACTTAATGAATTCTAACAGAACTGACTCAGGAGTGCTTTAGAAGCTCATCTCTCTCTTTAGACCACCGCTAGATTCCAAGCGGTTCCGGAGACGTGAGCTTCCAAAGCGAGCATGCCGAGACTAAGTGGCTTTAACAGAAGTGAAATCAATCCCACAGTAGTGCATTAGGAGATTCGAATCCCAGGCCTGATTGAGCAATCGGACGGAATCAGAACTCACCCAGGCTGACACGGATCGGGTTTGGCACTTCTAATCCAGAGTGTGATTAAGGACAGGAAATACTATAATCAAGACAGTTGCTGTCTCCTCTTATTGCATAAGTCTGTCAGTTGATTCCTCAAAGCTTCTGGGTTTTACTGATGTGTTCACAAACACGTTCAAGAGACGGATAGGATCAGCTTCTGTTTTCAGTCCTGGATTGTGATCAAAAAGATTTTGTTTGAAAGAGGTAGATGAAGAGGAGAGGGGGTATGGGGACAGATGATCTGCAGTGGCAACCCTTAGTGGGAGAAACCAAAAGAAGAAGAATACTTTCTGATCCTGATCCTGATGATCCAATGAATATGCAAATTATTCTTTAAAGCCACTTCTTGGTTAGTTGGTTATCCCCAGAAAAGTACTGGCAAAATGTCAATCACTGATTGGCTGTAAGGAATAATGGGGATTAGTACTTGGTCTTTAAAACAATGTCAATCAAGGAACACTGGGGATTAGTACTTGGTCTTTGAACCAAAGTTGATCAGTAATTCGCTGTAAGGAATAATGGGGATTATTATTCGGGCTTTAAAACAATGCCGATCTCTGATTGGCTGTAAGAAGCAATGGGGATTAGTACCTGGTCTTTAGAACATTGTCGATCACAGATTGGCTGTAAGGAATAATAGAGATTAGTACAGTATTTGGTCTTTCTTTTAAACAGTATTGATTAGTGATTGGTTTTCAGGATCAATGCTGGTCAATGATTCATCATTGGAGGCATCGGGTAGTTTAGTTTAGAATTAAGATTAACACCATGCAACTTCACGCAACCGATAGAGCTAAAGTTCTGATGTTGTGAGCAAGACTTGCTACTTGCTACTGGCTCAAGCTGAATCAAAAACATGTCATCAAAGCATAAACAAAAGATAAATACATGAATAAATAAAGGTTTAGAAACTCTTGCTTGGCATCACACAGTCATAACTGTGGTGAATCAAACAAGCGCGGCGTTCATTCACGGCCCATTAGCACTCGGGTGGAACGGCTTCCTCGATCCAGGCTGATGGGCGTTTTTCAGCTTTTCCCCTCTGCTTGAAAAGCGTCTGGGTTTCTCTTTTCTTTTGTCTAAAAGAAAATGTCACAGTGGAGGGGTAGTTAGAATAGAGATGGAAAATGAGAAGATGGAGGATAGAGAGAGGCTGAGTAAAAGATGAAAGACAGATCTTTGATAGGAGCATCAAAGGAGAAAAGTCCATGGTTCAGACTTTGAGACAGCGCTAGCAGGGCCTTAGACGCTTTTTTTTTTTTTGCTCCAGCTACAAATTTCATTTGTTTCAAGGAAATATTAAAATCTTTGGCTCCGTTTGTCTATTTCTTTCATACTTCATGTTTTAAGTATGAAACTATTCTATTTTCTTATTTATGGGATTGTGGCACAGAGCAGGAGAGCATATAACGCTGATCTTTTCACGCACACGTGCTCTAAAACACGTCTCATTAATCATTACTATAGTGTGTATACAGTAGGGTGTGTGTGTGTATATATATATACATGATGTTCTCCATATGCTGCCCTCCAGATCTTCTCCAGGTGACTTATTTATTATTTAATAGGAATCCAGTCTTCTTTTTTTTAAGATAAATAGAACTGTCTATCTATCTATCCATTTATAGATCCCTCTATTCAGCAATCTATCTGTACATGCAGCTTTTAACTCACTCAGCTATCAATCCTTTTATCTATCATTCAGTTTTATCTACCCATCCATCTTCTCACCTTCCCATTCACCTTCTAAATCATTGAACCCTGAGTAGATTTCAGTTTGTTCCTTAGGAGAACATTTGAATGTTCTGAAACAGAAATAAGCGTCTTTATTAAAGATAGTTCTAAGAAGCAACCCTTCAGATTTAATCTCACTGCTATGGACTGATCACTAATTTGTCCATTTGTCTATGCATTCTCCAATCCATCCATCCATCCATCCATCTATACACCTATTTATCTATTCAATCACCTATGAATCCAACTACTTATCCACCCATTCATCCATCTATTCACCAATTCATCCATCAGTTTATCTATTCATTCATCCATACACCCATCCATCCATCTAACTATCCATCCATTCACCTATCCCTCTACTCATCCATTCACCCTACTATATATCCATCCATCCATCTATTCACCTAGCCTTCTTACACCGGTCCAACTATCTATTCAAATATCTATCATTCACCAACCCATCCATCAATTTATCTATTTATCCATTGATCCATCCATCTATTCACCCACTCATTCATAAATCCATCTATTCATTATCCCATCTAGCTCTCTATTCACCTTATACAATTATTCATCCACCCATTTAAACATTAATCCGTCCATCCATCCTGCACTTACCCATCTTTTCATCCAGTTATCTAACCCTTTGTCTACCCATGCATTGATCCAACAATTTATCACTGCACTCATCCAACATCTTTATCTATATATCCACCCATCTATCCATTCATTCATCCATCCATCTTTTATAAACACACTGCTGTACTGTTTCTGCTTTCGCAGCTGTGTGGAAATAAGTCTCTATAATGAACAATTTAAGTTGAATAGCGTCTGATTACTTTTCGATCCAAGGTGCTGAAAGTAAACCTGTACTGAATGCTAACGATACATAAACAGATGTTTACATTTCTTCCTGTATTAAATCTCAAATACAGGAAGCAGCTTCATCCAACAGATACTGATTATACTTTACTTTATACAGAATGTCTCTCTCTCTTTCTCTCTCTTTCCTTCCCTCCGTCCTTCCAGAAAATTCCAGCAGTACAGCAACATCAGATGTGTTGTAGGTCAGTTGAGAGAAGATGAATTAATAAAGCAAAAGCAGCATCAAAGTTCCCAAACACTTTTCGTTATGTCATCCCCCTTCCTCCTAAATATGTCGTCTAGATTTACAGGCTGTAAACATGATTTGTTGGGTCTGAGCTGCAAACACGTGTAGCTCCCACATTTTTGTCCCGGAAACACGTGAGGTTTATAAATCTCTTGGATCTGGCAACCTTTCCGATTCCTGTCATTCGTTTTTCTCTCTTTCCGTTCACCTTTCACTCTAATCTGTAACTCTATGACATCGGAACATCTGTTGAAGTGATGGAACAGTAATCGCTTTCTGATTACCCTCATTGCGTCTCTTCTTGTTTACCTCATTTTGCAGCTTCTTTTAAAGCTCGTACACTTATGTTGTTGTTGGAGGAGATGTTTGGGGGAGTGGGGTAAAGGGTTTAGAGCAGTGGTCTCCAAGCACAGGGTCGCATCCCAGTACCGGACTGTAGATGAGTTGCTCAAATGTTCTGGGGAAAATATTGATAGATATGATACTGTATAATTGTATTATTTACTGCAGCTGGGTGCTGAACGGACAGCGCTGATTTAGCACCAGTTTTGTGGAAAACCCCATATACTGTATACTGTTTATGGAGGTGGAGGAACCAGCAGTGGGGTGATGTGGGAGAACTTAGGCAGGGTGAACGCAAGTCATGCGGTTCCACTCCACTACACCTGCCAGAACGAAACATTTGAAGACCCCTGGTTTAGGAAAATGGGAATGTTGGACATTTACCTAGATGACATTCGTGTGTAAAATATCAGATCTATGGACTGACCATTCGCTCTATCCATATACATCTCTACTAAACACCTTTAGGATGAATGTGAATGTTGACTGCCCGAGGCCTGATCATCTCACCTATATCAGGACCTGACTTGTGTTGAATAAGCTCTCCACAAAATCTAGTGGAACATCTTCCCAGAAGAGTGGAGCTTACATATATAGTGGAGCTATAACAGTAAAAAGGGACTAAATGTAGAATGAGATGTTCATAAAAGCACATAGCAATCTTATGGTCAGGTGTCCACAAACGTTTGTCCATACAGTGTATCTTAATACTCAGCATTAAACAGAATGAAACCTAATGGATTTTTTTTCCAGCACATTTTTCGTTCAGGCTCTGATTTCTCCACGAGAGCGTGGACATCTGAACGCCTTCCAAACCTTTTTTGCAGAAGCTTTTTTTTGCCTCTGTCTCGAGTGTGTAGCGCTAAAAGGCTCCACTGGGCTTCATGATGGAGTACAAATACTATGACCTGTGTGTGTGTGTGTGTGTGTGTGTGTGTGTGTCAGAAAGAACGTAAAAGAAAGAGATATGCTCTAGTCCAGGTCCCATGGGGAAAAATCAATGGAGGTAAAGTGGGAAAATGAAACAAACACTAAAAACAAACTGCCATTCAATATGAGGACAGCAGCAGCTTCTGTCTCTCTCCAGTTAGGAGGTTAGGGGACATATGGCTGTGTCCCAAATAACACACCAAACAACAAGTGAGTGCAGAGACACACCATGGGTCAATTTATTTGCCTTCATAATTAATTTAAACTTGATAGAGAAATGATAGTGTGTGTGTGTGTGTGTGTGTGTGTGTGTGTGTGTGTGTGTGTGTGTGTGTGTGTGTGTTTCAGGTGTTTGTTTTTTACAACTGACGTTTCTTAAATGATTTATTACACAGTTTATTTATTTTCATATTTTTGGTTTATTTTCAAAATGATTTGCCTATTTTTCAAAATCCTTTATTTTAACAATTTTTTAATATTTGAACAAAATATTTATTTTGCACATTTTTTTTACCTCTTTATGTAATTCCTTTTTGTTTCTAAATTATTCATTTTTTTTGTGTGATTTATTTTTGTTTCTAAATTAATAATTCATTTTGTGATGTATTTTTAATCACATTCATATTCATTTATTTGGTCATTAATTTGTATTTATAAATTATGTAGTCATTTTGTGATATTTCTTTATTTATGGATTATATATTTATTTTCTGTAATTTTTTTTTATTTATCAATTTTTTATAATAAATTATTTATTCGTTTCATGTGATTTTTTTTTTTAGTAATAATTCACTTATGATCCATTCATGTGATTTTATTTTATTTTAAGCTTTAATTCCACTTTTTTACAAACTCTTTTTTTTTTTGAGTCTGGTTCCTCTCAAGGTTTCTTCCTCAAACCTCCTTGTAAAGTTTTTCCTGGCCTCAGTCACCACTGGATCAGTCATTAGGGATAAACTTATAAGCATTAACTTATAAATGTATATTTTATAACCTCTTTATCTCTGTTGCTTAGGGAGAGGGTCCATTTTAAAAAGCGCCCTACAAATAAAACTGAATTAAGCTGAATCCCACAGGAAACGCGATTTTTTTCCTTCATCAGAACGTTTTGTAGAGATCATCGCTGCCTGCAGATTCGGTGCTGACGCCTGGGTTTTTCAAAGCCGTGTATTCTCGACACCGGCGAACCTGCAGCTGATGTATGATTGATGTTTTATTGAGGCTGTTTGTGAGCTCGGTTTCTGACCTCGTTCTCTCCCCCTCCTGATATCTCACATCCATCAGCCTGTTTCAGTGTGAGATGGACGAAACACGGCACATGCTGCGCTACCGACAAACCTGTCACCCCCGGCCTGCCACACTGCCGTAAAACGTGTGAAATATTAAGTAGCGCTGTGTACGACATGGTGACCAGTTTCACAATCTCACATCAGAGAAGGTGAACATTAACAAAACCCCAACCTGGGAAGAGAAACCCTGTTTTTTTACACTGTTTCCTGTGTGTTTGCACCAAATTTACAAAAGTATTTTTTGCACATTCTTACATGTAAATAAAAATTTGGACTTAACATGGTTGAAGTGGAAGATCTCCTGATATAGAGCTCTAAACTCAACTAGATGTCAAACGATTCATCAGTTTTACTGATTAATCAGCACCGATAGTTAATAGCTGGAACAATCGGCTATCCGCAAAAATCCATACAGATAGTTTTTCCGGGTTCCGGCCTGCTGTAATTACGAGAGCGGCCTCTAGGGGCGAATCACTGTTTTCACACGCTGTTAGATTTTTTTAATGTAAGACTGAACGGAGAGCATTATATTATATTTAGTAATTATAATGCATTAATTATATAATTTTCATATTAAATTAATTTTGCACTATTTTACATAGAGTGTGATGGTTTTTTTATCCAGTATTTAAAAAATCGGTCGACCCCTATTTTCAACGACAATGAAAATCCTTTGGGAACGCTGACTGCTCCGCAGACCTCCTCACCTCACCTACGTCAGTACCTGATTTGTGTATGAATCAGCACAAATCTCCACACGCACACTCCAAAAGGTAATGGAACATCTTTCCAGTAGAGTGAAGAATCAAAGTGGAACAGGAAACTCAGAAAGCACATATCAATCTTATACGCAAACTTTAAATCTGCGCAATTTAAAAAAAAAAATAAAAGAAACGATCAAACCCCGTTCTCCTGTTGTTCTTGTTCTTGGTGGTTTACAAAAGGATCCACACAAATCAAAAATCAAAAGAAGTGTCCGAAAGAAAAAGTTGGAAAACACACCTTTTAGCTCAGTATGCAAAGAGTGAAGTGAGTAAACAGAGCGATATATGATATTCTTTCTCTCTCTCTCTCTCTCTCTCTCTCTCTCTTGGGAGAGAATAAATAATTCAACATCTTATTTCTGTGCATCGTTTAAAGACCTTGAACTTCCACACAGCGGTAATTGGTGCCATTAAAATCATTAATATGAATTACTGCTCGCGGAACGGCTTTAATGAAAAACAAGTAACACTCAATCAGCCGTGGAGAGGATGTGCAATTTCACACACTCGTCTCCGAGGTTGAGTGCGTTCATGTTGGGGGGGGGGG
>MU551652.1:1256262-1290512 GCA_024362625.1 Silurus asotus
GGGGGGGGTGTAGGGGGGAATCGAGCTTTTGTGCTGCAAGTGGCCACTCTTGCGGGTTCTTAAATATAAGTCCGTTTGGTAACAACTTGTTTATATGCACAGCGTGTAGCAAAATTCATATACAGCTAGTCTGGAGTTCTTACTTTCGCTCTAATCATTTACATTTACGCCATTTAGCAGACGCTCTTATCCAGAATGACTTACAATTAGCTCATTCATATAACTGAGCAGCCTGGTGTGGCTGGGATTTGAACTCCTTGAAGACCTTCAGATCCAATGCCTTGACCACTAAGCTACCACTTCCTCCCCACTGTGCCGTAATCATATATCACAGTGTCTTTAATAATTATATAGCAATAAAGATACCTGATAATACGAGCGCAGTGAGACATCGGAATGGTGTAAATGTTTCAAAGATGGCCGCATGACCATCCCCGTCATCGTGGTGGTTCCCAGCCCATGGCAGTTATTCCTGTGAACATTCAGCGCCTGATCCTAGATCATTGATGAGTTTCCTCGAAGGTCAGCATTTCAGCTCTGGAGACCAACTGAAGCAGGTTGTCCAAGGATGGTTCAGGCATACTGACAAATGCCGAATCTTTCCAGGAATTCATGAAATGATAAGTGTAGCACTTAAAAGTCCTGTTTTGACTTCGCACATTATACATCTCTCTCTTTCCTGAGGTACCATTAAATTTGTTTCTTCCTTCTTTCCAGACCTGCCAGATTTATTTTGATGCCCCACCTCTAGATGCTGCTGCTGCAGAGGATAGTTCCATCTGAACAGTCCAAAGATCCATCAGGTCACTGTAGAGGATTCACCTCAAGAACCCTGCATTTGAAAATCGTTTTGGACTGTAATTAATATAAATCGTCTGCTATAAAGGCTCAAGGCTACAATTACCATGAACTCGAGTCTCCATCAGTGAACAGGTGATCACCTCAGCAAGTATGGAACTATAATAAAAATAGTTTTTCTCCTATCGTAAACTCAGGTACTGATGTAGGTGAGAAGGTGAGGAGGTCTGGGGTGCAGTGAGTGTTCACATTTATCCCAAAGGTGTTCAGTAATTTTGGAGCTCTACAGCAAGAGATCTTGAGATCTTGAGCTGGCTTTTGTGCACAGGAGCATGGTCATGCTGAAACAGGCTTGGATCTCCTAGTACAACTGCAGGGAAAGTTTCATGTTACTGCATCCCAAGACGTCCTGTATAATTGTGTGTGTATAACTTTGTTCAACGTTTTGGGAAAGGACCACATACGACTGGAAAGGTCGGGTGTCCGAATTCTTTTGTCCACACGGTGTGTATTCGCCTGTGTAATGCTTATAGATTTAAAAAAATGAATCAGATAACGGCCGAGAGGGAAACTATACATTTTGTAGAGTTTTGAGGCACGTAATTAAAGCAGTAAAAGCCTAAATGTTGCCCCGTCTGATTCGCATCGGCCGCCTGAGGACATGCTGCAGGAAGCAAAAACCCCAGGGAGAGGGTTCAAACACACCGACAGCATCAGCACTCGCCACCGATGCCTCTTTTCATCCTGTTAAATCAACTCCAAAGGGCTGGGAAAAGTTGGCACAAAGGGTTTCTGTCGAAGCAAATAGTATCTGACTTTCGCTGTGTTTCCGCATCACACTCCCTGATGTTCAGAATTCA
The DNA here is from genome assembly GCA_024362625.1 of Silurus asotus. Lineage (NCBI taxonomy): Eukaryota > Metazoa > Chordata > Actinopteri > Siluriformes > Siluridae > Silurus > Silurus asotus. Next base: position 1,257,921 of record MU551652.1, read on the forward strand.
GCAGCACTGCAAACTTTTTTATTTCATTTTCAGTTATTTACTGCTCTAGTGTGCGATTTGGGACTCGTTAAAGGAGGAGGAGCCTCTGTGTCTGTCGGCCTTCATGAAGAAGGTTTGGCCACTGTACCTCGATCAAATGAAGGAGGTTTTTCAATCTGCCACTGGTGTATGGTTTCCTGGGTCTCACTGAAGGAGGTGTGGCCTCTGTGTCTGTTAATCTTAATAAATGAGGTGTGGCCTAATTGTTATTCAGTCTTAATAAAAAAAAATAATTATGAAGGAGGTGTCGCCTCACTGTCAGTCCTAATGATGGAGGTGTGGCTTTATTGTTTGTCAGTCTTAATAAAGGAGGTGTGGCCTCTGTCAGTCCTAATAAAAGGGGTGTGGTTTTATTGCTTGTCAGTCTTAATAAAGGTGTGGCCTCTGCGTCAGTCTTAATAAAGGAGGTGCGGCTTCTATGTACCTTAATCTAATAAAAGGAGGTGTGGCTTCTAAATGTGACAGTTTCAGTAAAGGTGTGGCCTTGTGTCTGTAATTTTTTATGAAGCAGGTGTGGCCTCACTGTTTGTCAGTCTTAATGATGGAGGTGTGGCTTTATTGTTTGTCAATCTTAATAAAAGAGGTGTGGCCTCGGTGTCAGTCTTAAAAAAGAGGTGTGGCCTCTGTGTCAGTCTCAATGAAGGAGGTGTGGCTTTATTGTTTAAATAAAGTCTAAATAAAGGAGTTGCGGCCAACGTGTCTGTCAGTCTTAATGATGATTGGCCTCACTTTTTGTAATTCTTAATTAAGGAGGTGTGGCTTCTGAATGTGACAGTCTCAGTAAAGGTGTGGCCTTGTGTCTGTAATTTTTAATGAAGGAGGTGTGGCCTCACTGTTTGTCAGTCTTAATAAAGGAGATGTGGCCTCTGTGTATCTCAGTGTTAAAAGGAAGGCGTGGCTTCAGTTCATCTTTGCCTCACACATTTTTTTAAATTATTATTAAACTTAAAAACATACACAACAGTGCTGGGGTATATAAAAAAAAAGAAAGAAACTAGAGTTGGGTAGTAGAGTCACTGTTGCTTCTCGCTTCATACCAGAAATACGATTTGTTTTGCGGCATGCAAGAAATCACTAAAGAATCCATAGCACAAGCATTAGCTGCTAGACACTTCCTGGTTAGCGGCTAATGCTAGTGCTATAGATTCTTTAGTGATTTATATCCAGCAACTGATTAAATGTTGGTCAGAAGTGATAATAATAATAAACTGCATTAATAAAAGATGACAAGCAATTTTATCTTTTGCATTTCCGTGACTTAAAAACCCGAAGTACATCCCGAACCGTGAATTTTGTGTACCGTTATACACATAATATATGAATAGTGACAGTCCATTCCTCTGAAAGATTAATTTCTATTTCCCAGGCTGAACTGAACACTGCTCTTTATTCTCCATAGACCTATTTAAAGAAGGTGTTCTGTCAGAAGATATTTCTATTCAAATTCCCTTTGGATCTCTGCCCTACATGTGCTACACAAATCCTCTTCAGCAGAGAAGTCCACATAAATCTGTCTAAAGACCTGTACATTTACTAACAAACACAACGCTCAGGGCACGCTCACACTCATACACACACTCATACACACACTCATACACACACTCATACACACACTCATACACACTGCCTTTATCTGGGTTCTGCCTCTGGACACCACTTCCTCACTGCCTCAGGTGAAGGAGTGAAAGGATGAAAGAATAGAAGTGAAAAAGATCAATTTCAAAAGGCTTTTGGACATGATAAGGAATCTGAGCCTGGGTGACACCACACACACACACACACACACACACACACACACACAAAGCAGTGGAAACCGGTACACGCTGACATTTCTGTGTAATTCTGTTGTTCTGAAGGAAACAAAGCCTTTTTCAACAAAACCAAACACTCCATCAGAGGGTCACAAGTTTAATCAATCTGTCACACGGAATTCTAAAGTTTAAATGTTTAATTCGAGAAACAAATTACTTTCTAGAAAAAATGCTGAAAAATAATTATTCATATACTGTAACAGTATTAAGATTTTCTTTAAACAAACAAATCTATAAATGTCCAGATGAAAAATCCTCCCTTAGCATGAAGTACAGCTTTACACACACCCAGTATCCAGACAATGTTCTCCAAACATTTAAAAACCCCACCAAAGAGGTTCTTCAATAGTTGGAGATGTTTTGGTTCATCCCAGAGCAGTTCAGTAGGATTTAGGTGCGGTGACTGGCCAGATGGTTCCATGTATAGATATCACTTCAGACGTCTGTCTGCTCTCAGACGTGCACTTCGGCTCATCGTCTTGTCGTATGGTGAAGTCGCTTTCAACGAGCCGCAGTCCAGATGGAACCGCATAGTGATGAAGTATGGAATGAGAGCTGTGTTGGTTCACTACCATGGTTTAAACCATTAAACTTCCACCTCCATGTGTGAGTGTGGGGGTGAGGGAGTCTGATCACATCTTCTCTTCTGTTCTTTATTGTACACAAGTTCTTCTTTTAGAGACAAAAATGTCTCATTTGGACTCCACAGAACTTTTTCACTCATTCACTGAACGTACAGGTGTCTCAAAAAACATAAAGGTTCCACACTTTTTACAAGAACTGTACATGTAAAATATTTTTATTAGAAGTAGTATTAGTAGTAAAAGTTTCTGTGTATATATATATAAACATGAAGAAACTTATATCTAGGCAGTTTCACTAGTGTACACTGGGTTTTTGGTTTTGGATGTTGAGAAACAGGAAACATCAGAATCTATTCTCTATGATGATTTTACAAAAATTAATGAAAAAGAAAATCTAAAAACGTGTATAACATTTTTTACATACTAAAATATATTTTAAATGCACAGAAATGCAAATTTCTTTTAAATACATTTTTTCTTAAAGAAAAACTCTTATTATTTTTGTATTAAAGTTTAAATCCCTCCATTATCTCGTATCTGAAAGATAATTTTTTTACAAAACGTCATTTATGTTTATCCGAAATATCCATAGTATCCAACGAGTCGCGCGTTCAAGTCGCGTCATCTCGAGTAAAAACGACGCTCTTTTTTTTTTTATTAATATTTCCAATGATATTGATGGATGAGGTTCGTTCTGAAAACAGGGCGCAGCTGCTCTACACGACTCGTCTCTGAAATCAAGAATCTATAATTTCATAGGACCTCCTGAACCGCGCATGATTCCATGAAAGCATGCTCCATCACTCCCACGGTGTCTGACCTTTCCATATCAGAGCCTTCGACGTTTTTCTATTAGCTTGGAGATCAGGTTGTTTTTCCTGCATTCTCTTTCTCTCTCTGGGTCTCATCGATATATCCAACAATAGCTTTGTGTGCAGCAGAAAGACTCTCCAGCTCGTCTCTCCAACTCGTCTCTCCAACTCGTCTCTCCTACCACTTATTCCATTATCTAAAACTTGGAAAATGTTGATGGGATGCGTGAGAAGCAGACATATTCTCAGATTTCTTTTAATTAACACTAATAAGGTGCACTATACAGACAGATGTTTGTGGAAAACTGAGCATAAGATTTGCTTTTTTGGATCATCCCACTCCACATTTAGTTTCCATTTGCTGTTATAATAATCTCCACTCTTCTGGGAAGATGATCCACTAGATTTTGTGGAGATTTTGTGGAGATTTAATTAGCCACAAAATCTCCACAAAATCTCCACTCTTTTGGGAAGATGTTCCACTAGATTTTGTGGAGATTCACTTAGCCACAAGGGTGTTAGTAAAGTCAGGTCCTGATGTAGGTGAGGTGAGGAGAAGAAAATTAATGCTCGTTATCCAAATACATCTGATACCATATTACATTGTGGTAGGAGTTTGGCAAAGAAGCACATATGAATGGAAAAGTCAGGTGTCTCAATATGTTTGTATAAAGATGTATAAGATGAACAATGTGGATGAAACCAGGGTGTGTTCTTGTGTTACAGAATACCAGCATATTCTAACACTCTGATGTGACAGGTGGATATTATGATCATTAGGAGACCAAGCGCCAAAGGTACATATTGTTATTCTGCATTTTCTTATTTTTTAATCTTGGATGTAAAAAAAAAATGTTCTGTTACTCCTTATACAAATTTTGTCTAATCATCACCAAATTTGGCAAATGATCAGAATTTTTGCCCGTAATCGACAAACAAGCCACCAATCAGAAAGTGAGACTGTGTCGTACCTTCGAAATAACTTTCCCATCTTCAGGACCATGACATAAGACTAGGCAAATGCAGATTTAATGACAGCACCACCTACTGGTCAGAAAGTACAATAATCTGCTAAAACAAAGTTATATTTAATTTTTTTTACTTTTCACGTGCACATTACAGAACAGTGAAATTCTTTCTTCTCATATCCCAGTGGTGTTAGGGAGCGGGGGTCAGGCCACAGCGTCAGCCCTGATACAGCACCTAAAGTGCAGATAGTTAAGGGTCTTACTCAAGGGCCATAAAGAGGCATCTTGGTGATACTGTGGCTTGAACCCCTGACCTTTCAATCAGTAAGCCACAGCCTTAACAACTGAGTTACCACTTATCTTGATCTCGCATATCCCAGCTTGTCAGGAAGCTGCGGTCAGAGCACAAGGTCAGCCATATTACAGGGTTAAGGGTCTTGCTCAAGATACAAAAGTGGAAGCTTGGGTATGCTGGGGCTTGAGCTCACAACCTTATGATCAGTAACACATAGCCTCAATCACTGAACCACCACTAACTGGCATAATTTCTGCTGCTTTACATTTTTGTTCTTGCTTCACCAAATCTGGCTGAAGTTAATGAAAGGAAATCTGATATTCAAAACTGTTTTGCTGCAACATTACAAAATAGTAATTAACATCACACATCATTAGACGCAAAAAAAAGCAAGATTCTTTCCTCACTTTCCATTTTTCCGCAATGTACATCGTAACGTTAATGAGAAATGGAGAATATCATCATTGGAGATGTTTGTGCAAATGCTGGATTGAAACTCCCACCAGCTCTAAGACGCGTTCAAACTACATCATAGAACTTAGAACCGATGGTGTTAATAACTTTATCAGCATGAAAGCTGGACAAAGAGCTGGTCAGACTAAAGGACTAAAGCACTGCTGCATCACCATCTTTTCATGGAGCTGAAGAGAAAGCTACAGCCCACTGTTCCTTTCTCATCAGGCAATCTCTGGCATTGTGGGTAATAAAAGAAACAGTCACCCAAATGAAACTCTGAATTCTATTCAAAAACAAATCTCTGTGCTCGTATGCTAATCCTAAAGATTAATATGCACACAGTGTCCTTTAAAGATCCCTCCTGGTTCACTATGACAGCAGGTCACTGAAGACCAGGACGCTGAGAATGCTTTTCGTCAGGTCAGAGCTCTGGAACGAGGCCAGGAGCTTCAGGTGTTTTCAGAGGGATCAAACCTCTGAACCCTCAGGGCACACACCAAGGGCCTGAAGTCACAATGAATGATTTATAAAATAGCTAGCAGCTAATGGTACCACTGCAGAGGCTAATGTTTGACTTTACCAAAGCTAAACTTCCTTCTCCTTCAATGGATTTTAGTTATTTTTCTTAATGTGCTTTAGTTGTCTTGTGCAGATTAAAGGGTAAGGAAAATGTTATTAGCCAGAGCATTAGCGCTTCTACAACTACTCTACAAAGCCATATTATGGCAAGAAACACTCAGTGAAGTAAAAAGAAAAGATCGATCATTACTTACTTTAAATCTTTTCAAAATTGCAGTCTTCAAACTATTTAATAAAGATATTCTCACTAAAGCAAGACCAAGAGCTACCTCTGCTGCAGAGGATACGTTTATTAGAATGACCAGCCTTAGTGCACCTTTTTGCCTTGCGAGTTGTTAGCTTGTAAGCTAGCCTATGTCTGTGGAGTGTGAGAGACAGGAAATGATACACCAGTGTTAGGTTAAAAAAAAAAACAATGACAAGAAACAGGTTAGTCCTGGATTGTTTCTGATGACGTGTTTAGGTTTACCTGGTTGCACTAAAACTCATTTGTTTAAAATAGAATGAGTACAATGGTAATCTTGCACATTATGTTGCTTTTTTTTCTGCTCTGTTTTATACTTTTGCATTATTCTAAGTATATTTATGACATAAAACTAAAATCCTTGTCTGTTTCAGCTCTCGGCTGTACAGAAATGTGGCTCACGATTCAAGGGGTGAATATTTACACAGCCATGACACTGTATATTAATGAAAAAATGCAGGTCGAAACGATTTTATGATCTCCATTAAACCCCTTTAGACAAAAAACAGCACAGATTCATATGAAATCTTTACCTGTTTAGTGTGTTGATCTCGTCTGTATGAACTGTGTGATGACTTCATTTAAATGTAAATGTACATACAGGAGGGCCTACAGATTTAAAAGACATTTCGTGCACAGCTGATAAAGCACTTTTGTTACCAAAAAAAAATAAAAAATCTTGTTTCTCTGGAGACAAAACAAAAATCTCCTTCGGATATAATGACTAAAAAAAAACCTGCTGTAAGGGATTTTTTTTATTTATTTATTTATTTATTTATTTATTTATTAAATAACAGAGGTTGTAGTAGGAATGCTAACTCTCTGGAGTTTCAGCATTTCCTCTTCTACGTTTCTTCGTTGCGACATGCTGATTGTTTCTTTGCTGAAGCGACTTGAGCTGATTTCAGTGTTTTGCTCCGAAACCCATTAATTAGCGAGTTAGCGACTAAGAGGTGCTAACAGGAAATCACTGAAATATGCAGTGAAGTACTGACGCCTCCTTTTTACCGATTCTAGCGAATAACAAACATTAATATTAATTTTTAATGGAGAGGAAAGCAGAGATTCTTTACCTTTCTTTTGCAGCAGTGTAGGAAGCATTTGAGCTGAAGACGCTAGCCTGGCGATGATTCTCTGCTGGCCTAAACTCTCAGAATCGCTGGCTTACATTTTAATACATGTTTGTCCACATACAGGTTTAAAATGATTCCCAACAGTCTATTATCTTCATTTCACAGCTTTTCTCTTGTGTGTGCGCTGCTGTTATAATAAGTTTACATCGGACATATCTATCCAATCATATTTCAGCTGTCACATCACGCATTGCCGTGAAAACAGCAAGTTAGAACAACGAGAAAACCTAGAATTCACAGCGACGTTTAAAATGACGAACGTGTCGACTGGAGATCAGGAAGACCCTCCACGAGCTCAACCCCTGACAAAGTCAAAACCTTTCGGCAACATGCACGTGATGATCGTCGGAGAAAAATACACATGACCATTCGGCTCCTGCGGGACTTCACCCTTTTCCCGTAGATGAAGATGCAGCTCAAAGTTCTCCACTTTAACACCGTTGCGAATTGCAGAAGAAGTTTGAGACGCTTGGAAAAGAATACTTCCAGGACAGGTTCCAGAAGTGGCAGGAACGATGGGAGTGCTGTACTTCTGTGCGAGGGGACTGTTTAGAAGGTGACAGTGTGTAAATGTAGATAAATAAAGTCCTTTCTCCAAAATGTTTTCAAAACCACCTTGTAGAAGCTTTAAATCCATATTGCTTGAAGTTGTTGCTTCAACCAATCAGACTGCGATTCAGATCTGAACTCATGACCTTCTAATCAGAAGTCCAGCATCTTTACCACCGAGCTCACAATTCCATTGATTCCTCTTAAGTCAGCTTTTGTATCAGCAAATTGCCAGAGTCTGACAATCAAAATGCAGGATTCAGTAGATGAAAAGGTTAAAAGGTCATGAAGATGGTCACTAATACGTTTGGCTTGCTTCTTTCCTCAGCTCTGGCTATGAGCCCTATGTTTCGAAAAGCCAGCTCGAATGATGTGGATTAATTATGTGAATGTGCACACGTGTTGATTGATGATGCTGCTATTTAAATAAACAAGGGGAAAAAGTTGTCCGGTCTAATGAAAGCAGCCGTCTGGAACATGGTGGTGCTGTAATTAAAAAGCTATTTTTCCTCTTGCTGTTGACGACGTTAATGCTTTTGTGTCGTCCATTCTCAAGGACTGTGTAAGCGAGGTTTGTGTGAGGTTATTTCGGGTCGTTTACAGGAGGGATAGTCACAGCGGCAGCGGTTCGGGTTCTGCGCTAAAAGTTTCGCAAGCGGTTTAAGGCATCTGGAAGTATCTTGATTTTTGGCTTGAATGTGAGGGTTTTTTTAGTTGAAACCAATTCAAATACACTATACTGACAAAAGTATTGGGATAGCTGAATTTTCCAGCCATATGTGCTTCTTTCTCAAACTGTTACCACACAATTGTATAGGATGTTATTGCGTGCGGTAGCAATAAACCTTTCCTTCACTTAAACTGCGAGATACATGGATTTGGAGTGGAAGATCTATATAGCTGAGCTGACTGCACCTCAGGCCTCCTCACCATCACCTACAGTACAGACCAAAAGTTTGGACACACCTTCTCAGTCAAAGAGTTTTCTTTATTTTCATGACTATGAAAATTGTAGATTCACACTGAAGGCATCAAAACTATGAATGAACACATGTGGAATTATATATGGAATTATAAACATAACAAAAAAGTGAAACAACTGAAAAATGTCATATTGTAGGTTCTTCAAAGTCGCCACCTTTTGCTTTGATTACTGCTTTGCACACTCTTGCCGTTCTCTTGATGAGCTTCAAGAGGTAGTCACCTGAAATGGTCTTTCAACAGTCTTGAAGGAGTTCCCCGAGAGATGCTTGGCACTTGTTGGCCCTTTTGCCTTCACTCTGAGGGCCAGCTCACCCCTAAACCATCTCGATTGGGTTCAGGCCCGGTGACTGTGGAGTCGAGGTCTTCTGGTGCAGCACCCCATCACTCTCCTTCTTGGTCAAATATGAATATGAATGCCTTCAGTGTGACTCTACAATTTTCATAGCCATCAAAATAAAGAAAACTCTTTCAATGAGAAGGTGTGTCCAAACTTTTGGTCTGTACTGTACATTGGTACCTGACTTAACTAATACCATTGTGGCTGAATTAATCCTCCCAAATCTCCACAAACACATTTCAAAATCTAGTGGAACATCTTCCCAGAAGAGTGGAGGTTAACAGCAAATGGGACTAAATGTGGAATGGGATGTTCCAAAAGCAATGGTCAGGTCAAATTTTCATCCATATAGTGCACTTCATCTATCCTAACATCCAACTTATTCTGATTTGAATACCTGAGGCCCACAAAATATACTAATTGTAATGCATAACTGTATGATGGTATACTGTTTGCAAATATATCTTGTTTGTCCAAATAATTTCTTAGTCTTGATTAAAAATTTGCCTCGATATAATGTATTGTGAAAAAATTTACATTCAATTCACATGTATTTCATGAATAACGTGACTTAATGTGAAGTTTTATTTTTAATAAATAAATCTAAAACAATAAACCACATGAGCTACTTGTAAACAGCAGCACTATTTCCATTTAACTAATTCCCTCATCCACTTACAAAAGTGCTTTGAAATCTGTATCAAAAGATCTGTTCTGATACTGGTTCATTGAAACACAGTCTATGAAATCTAACAGTCTAAAACTCTGTTGCAAGAGAAAGTCTTTTTGAAGCTGTTTTTCTTTTAAAGAAATGCTCATTTAAGTACTGCTGGAAAAGGGAGATCTTTAGATGTGATCTGAAGTCTGGTAGTGATTCAGCTGTTCAGTCATCAAGTGGTAGTTTGTTGTTGGAGGGATGAATGGAGCAGTGGTAGTGGATGGAGGGATCAGTGGAGCATTGGTAGAGGATTGAGGGATCAGTGAAGCAGTGGTAGAAGATGCAGGGATCACTGAAGCAGTGGTAGAGGATTGAGAGAACAGCGAAGCAGTGGTAGAAGATGCAGGGATCAGTGGAGCATTGGTTGAGGATTGAGGGATCAGTGGAGCATTGGTAGAAGATGCAGGGATCACTGGAGCAGTGGTAGAGGATTGGGAGATCAGTGAAGCAGTGGTAGAAGATGCAGGGATCACTGGAGCAGTGGTAGTCAAGTCAAGTCAAGTCAAGTTTATTTGTATAGCGCTTTTCACAACAGACATTGTCTCAAAGCAGCTTTACACAAAACAGCAGGTTTTGGTAGCAGATGAATGGATTAGTAAAGCAGTGCAGTTTTAGATGATAACAGAATTAGTTGAACAGGGATAGAGAATAGAAATGGAAAAGGATGAAGGCATAGGATGAAGGGAGCACTGTGCACAGGGTGCATTGTGGGGTAAAGGAGGTGCTCGTCTATTTTTGTCTCTTGAGGTGAGCATCAGTATTGACATCTGAAACAACAGCTACAGGAAACCAGTGGAGGAAACAGAGCAATGTGGTGGTGTGGTAGAGCTTAGGACGGTTGAAGTTATGAAGTCATGCGGCTGCAATCTGACGAGGGACTTAACAAGCGCTTGATTGAACGCTAACAATTTTTCTTGGTGCCATGACCCAGATGACTTACTAATACTTCTATAGAAGGTCATTAGTTTTGAAAATCTAATTGATTAAAATGTATTATTCTTTACTAAATAAATAGTTCTCTTCATTTGGACTGTTATAATCCCACTAGTTCTTTACTGAACCATGCTAAGACTAATGGAATTAGTGGCCTTATTAATGTACTAATGACAAGTGATGTAGTAAACACACACTCCAAAGATCCAAAGCATTCATGCATTGGACGGCAAGGCAAAAATAAATAAATCTTGAGTTATTCCCACAAGCCTCTCTGCAGTAATTCTCGAGAGACAAATCAAGTCCCAGTGAGAGTTTCATTTACACAGCATGCAGAATATTTCTGTCCTCCAATTAAATGCTGATGTGTTATATAGAGGTAATTATTTACAAAAATTAATTTAGAGTAGGCTACAAACATTCTTAATTTTCTGAAAACTGTGTTATCATCTGCTTATTACCACCTTATGACCATCAAAACCCTAAATTAAAGCCCCAGGGGGATGAAACAGATGAAACAAATGACTTATTATATTTAACTTAGTTTAACGCTTTCATTCCAAAAAAAAATGTAATCATGTTTTGTTGAGTTTTTGTCAAGATTAGGCAAAGATGCTATAAAAATCTCAACGCCAGTGTGTGTTGTTTCCTTGATCATTTCCCAACCCTCAAACGCACAGCTGCTGATGGCGTTCCATTCAAAAATCCCTCCAATCTAATTGTTCATTTTGTGGAAAAAACAAAAACAAAAAAAACAACAAAGGCGTGAGGCAATTCCTCTGTCAATACTTTCATATCACATGTAATAAAGTAGTAGTGATGCGCAATATACTGTTCAGCCCTAATTAAACACCTGCTGCTTTTAATTCGCACGACAGAAGCAGATTAGAGATGATGGAGAAGAGCTCTGATTGCTTCCCTGATTGATCATCTACGCTCATTATGCAATGGAGGGATGAGAAAATAAAGAGGAAATTACTTTACTGACGAGGGCATGTGTGAGAGTTCCTATAATCCAGATTCTTAACTGCGTCTGCACTGCATATCGTAGCATTTTCCTTCGATACCCATTGTGAGGTGAAATTAGATTTCTAAATGCTGCCACTTCATTGATTATCCTGTTACAGAGGAAGCTGACAGGGCAGATATATTACTCAACAGAAAGCGAAATGTAACGTAGGCAAATGTAAGAATTTGAGTAACTCTGACAAGTTCGAATTGTAATTTCTAGTCTGGGTCACATGTCTAAAACAACAGGTGTGCCAGCGGAGAGCGGGTGGAGGGCGGAGTTGGATGGAAAGAGCGATGAGAAACACCAGACGCTGATGAGACTAATCAATGCTCTCTGTTTCAGTCCGGCGACGCCAAAAAACTGGATTGAGACACCAGTCTCAGGAAGACACCAAGCAGAGAATAGCGGAAGGGTCGCCAAACGATCTGCGTTATGATATGATATCTAAAGTTTTGGAGACTCGCTTTGTTTACAAGAAAGTACTTTATTTATCTACGTTTTTACACCATCAGCTTCAAAATAGTCCCCTTTCACAACAGTACTTCCAGGGTACAATACTTCCAAACGCCGCAGAGTTCCTGCCACCTCTGGAACATGTGCTGGAAGTCTTCTTTTGAAGCACGTCAGGCACCTTCATGCCAGAGCTCCTCAATAGTGTCAAAATAGTCTTCATCTTCAGGAAGAGAGGCCAAATCTGGTGAGAAGGGTGGGTGCTGAAAGTGAGATCATGTGGATTGTTCTCTAAAGATCTAAAGATCATCATGCACGAGTTGCTGAACGGTTCCGACATTTCCGGAGTTGGACTCGTTAAAGGTCTTCCTGATCTCTTCCGATGTCTCGCAAAACACCTCGAACATACGTCATGTCAAAGGTCTTTGTGGCAGATTTGCCCGGTTTCACGTGGAATTTCACGTTTGCTCTGTGTTCTTACTTGCTGTCCGTGATGAAATTGCAGACGTGGTCAGAATAGCACCAGTTACACCGTTAATCTGGAAACTTTTTAAAACCACCTCGTACAAATAACACCTTCAGAGTGGCTGTTACTTTAACAGCAATTGCGCTTTATCACATCATGACACCATTTTTTTATTATTTTCCTGCTGCTGGTATTTTGTTCCGTACTTATATATTAAAAAAAAAAACTCTATCCCTGTCCAAGTATACAGACTTTCTGATTATATTACTTTACCTAGGTTTAAGAAAAATGTCAAAAAATATGGGAAACTGGCCCAAATTGATTAAAAATGTCAACTGTAAATTGTAAGTAAAACCTGATTCTGGACCAGTAGTTCATCTGACATTTGATAAATAGACCGTAATATATCTGACTGTCCGCAGACGGCATGAGCGTTACTCTGCACTGCTCAGAGATCTGATAAGATTAATGGCGGTTCAGAGGTGTAAGTGATAAAGCGAAAGGAACGTGTGCAGCATTCAGGCTCTACATGTGAGGTTTTGTGTTACTGCTTAACCCCAAACAGCAGCGTATACAGGTCAGAGCTCCAGAGAGGTGATTATCCCATTGTGTGCTTAATGGCCCTTAATGACAGTGCTTAATGAGAATTAATGAAGGCCATTATAAACACTCCTACATACACACATTTTCTCTCACATAGTGTACACACATACACACACACTCATCTAAGTGAATCTGTAGGTGTTATCTTTTAGAAAGCCATTACAGACTAGATTTTATTTGTGGGTTCAAAGCAAATGCGAGCGCAATACACAGAGTGGATCTTTGTTATCTGAGCGCTGATGCATGAGGAATTATGAGGGGGTTGTGTAAAGGTAATAATCCTCTATGGTAAGTAGTAATGTGAAATATTTGCTTCTAATGATTCCGAGTCTGAGGTGACAAATTGTCTAGACTCTAGCGGGTTGATCTGAAGATCAAACTATTTACATTCGTGGCATTTGGCAGATCCTGTACAGATCCACAGTGACTTACAATTATCTCATTTAGGGTCCAACACTGGCAGCTTGGTAGCACTGGGATTTGAACTAATATTATTCTGATCAGACATCCAACATCTTAACCACTGAACTGGCACTTTTCCAGAATTTCTAACGACTTGGTGCCGTGACCCAGATGCCACAATGAAATCAATCTGACGAGATATAATCACTTTTTACCAACCAAGAGAAACATTGACTAGATTGGCTGCAAAATATAAAAAATCCACCCATTTATCTATCTATGTGTCTGTCTGTCTGTTTTTACAAGAAAAACACAAAAATGTTTCCATTCATCCATTTATTTCCAATGCCGCTTATCTCACACAGGGCCACAGGGAAGACTGGAGCTGATTCCTGGGCGAGATGTCAACCCGTCACAGGGCACACTTACATCCATTTAAACACTACAGACAGCTAGGAGTTGAGGAAGAAACCAGAGAACCTTGAGGAAACCCCCAGAGCATGGGCATACTATCTACAGAAAATTCCAATTTAAACCTATTAAAAAACTATCAGGAACCAAAAACAAAATGCAATAGATGAAATATTTGGCGGGGAATTGATCAGAGACCATGAATGATAGATGGTGCTCTGCCAGTTGGTGTTTACAGCAGTGGTGGGCCGTCACCCTACAGGGACAGCTAGCTGGCCAAGAATAGTGTCAGTATTTTTTTGATTGGTTGGTCAGAGGAAAACTGTTACAGCCAAGTTCGACTGTTAAAACACGTGTGTAGCTCTGCACACTTTAATACATCTGAGTTAGAATTTTTTATGCCTACGGAGGAAGAGAAATTGATTTGGTCTCGGACATACTTGAAAATACATTTTGAAGAAAAGCGAGACAGCGTGAGGCGGTCGACTAACCCCGAAGCTAGCTAGCGTGTCTCAGCCTGGGAAAGAGTTTGTTCTGCACTTTCAGACCAGTGAATACGAGCAGTACCACTGGATTACAGCCTCTGGGTGGCGCTGCACATTATGAGTCTGCATCTCTGGAGAGTATTTTATTTGTTGTATTTTATTTACATTTTTATGTTTTTGTCATGTTATTAGACAAATATTGATTCTGGACTGCTCCAGATGTTGTAGGTGCACAGTTGCGGTTGTAGTGTAGAAGTTTAACTGGGTTTGTTGCTTTAGTAAAATGTTTTCCCCCTTCATATGTGAAATGCTTCTCTCTAACACAATGAATAAATACTGCTAGTAAATATTTGTGAGATCATTATTGCAACAATACCGAAGTACTAATAGACCATGCATTATAATATTTCAAAAGTTGTCATGATTATGTCTAGGAACTACTCAAATACTACTTCCTTGTTTGTCACATCATTTAATCCTATTGTGCTTACATTTTAAGACATAATCCAGAGTGACTTTCAATTATCTTAATTATAGAACTGAGCATTTGAGGGTTAATGGCCTTGCTCAAGGGTCCAGGAGTAGCAGCTTGGCAATGCTGGGTTGTCGATTTGAACTCATAAACTAGTATCAGAAGTCCAACATCTCACTCACTGAGCCACATCTTCCCCACACTAGAGTTAGTTTTTTCTTTGCAAAATGAAAAGATATTTTTGCATTTCCACTTATAATTTTATCTCTAATGAGGTAGCCAGAGGTGAGGGTGGGGAGGGAAAAACTTGTCCACGCTAACACATTTTCCTTTAAATACGCATGTATTTTTCTCTCCGTTTTGACCTTTCG
Organism: Silurus asotus; assembly: GCA_024362625.1. Lineage (NCBI taxonomy): Eukaryota > Metazoa > Chordata > Actinopteri > Siluriformes > Siluridae > Silurus > Silurus asotus. The sequence continues at coordinate 1,273,035 of MU551652.1, forward strand.
TCCACACTGCGACAGTGTTTTTAGTCGAAGCAAACTTTTTTAAAACACTCTCCAAAATGGATCATTTTGAAAACGCAGTTGCGACTGTAAGTGAAAACGAAGGCTTTAGTCATCCACGTTTCAAAGAGCTGAAAAGTAAAAAAAAAAAAAACGGCAGGCAGAAATGATTTGGGTCAATGTGCCTTACGCTTTGCTCGTGCAGTACAGGGACATAATAGTTTTTAGATGTTTCAGTATGGATGAGCAAAATGCTGTTTTTTAATTTATCCGGAATAGCGTAGGGACCACGAGGGACCGCCCTCCCTGGTGATCTATTGGTTAAAATGCGGCGCTCTCATTGCTGCGGCCCGGGTTCGATCCCCGGTCAGGGAACTGACCCCGGCCACTCTTAGTGCTGATCTTAAGCCCGGATAAATAAGGAGGGTTGTGTTAGGAAGGGCATCCAGCGTAAAAACATGTGCCAAATCAAACCTTTCGGATGGTCCGCTGTGGCGCCCCCTAACGGGAGAAGCTAAAAGAAAGTAGTAGCAGCGTAGACGTAGTCTGAGACAACATGAGGAAGAAATACCAATACCAATTGCTTTCGGCTTTGCAATTTCTATTTCTGAAACTAGAAATTTGTTTATCAAATAACTTGAATGTGATTTTCTTTGTCACAAAAAGACAAAGCTAATTGCTCTCGATGAGCAAAGACAATCACTACACAAATGCATTGCGAAGTCATTTGCATGATTAGGCGAGCTAAGAAAGTCTGTTAGTTCAGCCGATGTTCTGATTCCGTTTGCTTACTGGGGCAATATGTATTTTTGCAAGGCACAGAGTTCCAGCGGTGGACAGTAATGAAGTAAATGTAATTTGTTACTGTACTTAGGCAGCGTTTTGGTGTGTCTGTACTTTACTGAAGTGTTTCCATTTGGAGAGAATTTTACTTCACTCCAATACAAGTCAAATATTTAACTTTTTACTCATCTTATAAAATCAGTCGTTTCTTTTCATTTATGAGGATAAAAATGTAACGGACGAGCACGCAGCAAACCACCAATCAGGGTCGAGCGCGCCTTCCGTTTACACGTTGTTTTGATTGTCGCTTGGTTTATCTACTGATTACCAACATACAGTTTAGTGCCAGTCTTCAGAAAAGGAATTTGCAAGAATAGTGGCGCACAATGACGTCAAAAAATAAAACAATAATTCCGCAAAAATCTTTGAAAAACAACAAAAAAAGAAAAAACAAATCAATTCCATTCAATACACTTTAAAAAAGAAAACACGACCTCTAAGCACTATGGTGACTGTTGAGTGGCCTTCCAGTTCTTCCAATCTTGAGAAGAGAAGAAATGTACGGCAGCGGTTTATCAGGTCACCTCCCAGCTGGTCCTCCACGTGCTGAACTCTGAAACAGACACTCTAATAACAGTGTGAAACACATGTAGTCAGTTAGCATGCTAGCAATCGGCCCCTCAGCTGAGCCATTAAACAAAACCAAGAAGCGGGACGGTTTTTTTTTTTTACCCGATAATCGATGGATTCCTGAGTCCACACAAGCAAACAATTCCAAGCTGCGCTGGATATCCAGTGCCTCACCAGGGACCGTGGAAAACGCACCTTAGTCAAGGTTCGGGAATGTTTGCATTCAGTGTACTGTAAACAGCTATTTAATCCTCAGGTCTTTATAACAGCACACGTTACTCTGGGATTTTGGCGTCCCGGATAGGATCATCTCTGGATTCATCTGCACTAGTTAAAATAAAAATACGTGTATGTTTTTGTGTGTTTCTGCATCCAGGATTTACTGTAATATGTTGATGGGCCGTGAGCACTGATCTGGCACTGCTTTAGTTCTGCCGCTGCCAGGATGAATTCAGCGATCGTGAGAGGAGAGGATGGAGTGATCGTGAGGCGCAGCATAGCCTGGAGAGCTGGCACGCATTAGCATGACTTTCATAGGCTAATTAAATGGCTGTCGCTCAAAGCTGATCGATAGAGGGAGGAAAAAAAAAATCCAAACTTGAGCCTCTGAGATTTTGCTCTCCACAGTGACCCTTTCACACCAATTGATATGTTTTAAGAACCTCCACCTCCCTTTTATCCCTCTGTTTCTACTCATCCCTCTCTCCCTTTCTTTCCACATCTCTCCATCTTTTTTTTGCTCGCTCACTTACTTTCTCACTTCACTTTTTTTTTAATCTTTTCATTCCATCGAGGAAGATGTTGCACGTGGAAAGGCTGCCATCATGTGACGACCGGACGCTTTTCTCTTTTCTTCCTTTTCTCTTCTTCCTCTATTTTCATTCAAACTAAAATGCAACGATTTCACATTAACCCGGAACATAACAAGGAACCGGCACTGACTCGATAAGGTGTTAAATGGAACATAACACTACGCAAATCTACTTCAGAATGAGAACCTACTCCGATCCAAAGGACTGCAGAGCGTTCTCATGATGCAACACTGCCACCTGTTGGTACTGTTTGAAAATTTCTCTCTCTCTCTCTCTCTCTCTCTCTCTGTGATGAAGTGCTCACATTAGGAGCTCCTGAGAGCCATGCAGTCTAGAATGGAAACACAACCATCTGCTGCCGTATTCCTAGTTACGTTCCTGACATGTAGAAAAAATATATATTTCTGGAAATAGAAGACTCAATTTCTTTTGTGTGCACATGCGAATAACCTCAGAGAGAGAGAGAGAGAGAGAGAGAGAGAGAGAGAGAGAAAGCGAGAGAGGAGGAGAAAATAAAAATAGAAAACAAAAACATATAGTAATGCTTATTATAAATCATGTTGTCCTGCATTCAGTGCAGAAAACCTTGAAGTTTTGTAATATAAGAAACAGAACTACGCCGCTGTTGAATGCTGCGTTCTGATAGGTCAGGAGGTGTTGATTCATTTTCACCACCTCCGGCAAATCACAGTTCTGTCATTTCTGTGGTTATTAGTCATTTAGATAGACTGGTATGGCTGATGCTCTACATATGAGGTGGTATCAAAAGGTTTGGAGACTCGCTCCATTTACAAGAAAGTACTTTATTTATCTATGTTTCCACACAATCACCTTCAAAATGCCCTAGAAGTCTTCTTTTCGAAGTGTGTCAAACACCTTCTGCGATTTCCGCGACGTGTCAAAATGAATACCTTTGAGGTGCATCTTCATCTTCGCTTCCGCAGGAGCTAAATCTGGGGAGTAGTGTGGGTGCGGAAGTGAGATCGTGTGGATCGTTCTCCGACGATCATCATGCGCAAGTTGCCGGAAGGTTTCGGCATTTTCGGGTGCCGAGCTCGTCGGAGGTCTTCCTGATCTCTCGTCATCGTCCGGTGAGGTTCTTCCGCTCTCGAATGACTCGTTGCAGCGTCGCCGTACATCAGACGTACGCGGTGTCGGACTTCTCTGTGGCAGATTTGCACATTTTTATGCAGAATTTCACGTTCGCTCTTTGTTCTAACTCCGTGTCCATGAAACTTTTTGATACCACCTCATATATACATAGATCATATTACCGTCAATCATGTTGACTGACAGTCAATATGACTAGGTTTTGTTACGAATTTTCGCCGATTCTGTGATCAAATAACAATTCGGAAGCCTGTGATGTAAAGCCCTAGCATAAAGACTATGCAGATGTAGCTCGCAAGCATCTGAAGTCTTTTATTGGCTGGAAACAAACAGCCTCATGTTCACAGTTTCATCTTTAGATCCACTGAGAAATTTAGGTATCTTAGAAATGAGGACATTTTCAGATACAGAGGAAGCATTTGCTAGCATGTCCCTCCTCTGTAACAAAAGCTATTTTTTCCTTAGGACTTGTATTCATGTTCCAGGCACAGCGGTGTGTGTGTGTGTGTGTGTGTGTATGTGTGTGTGCTGCATTAGGTGGTGGTAAGAGCTCAGTCACTTGTTCAGCTCCCAAATGTTTATGTGATGACTCAGGCTTTGCTCTCACCCATTAGCATCACCTCCACTGCTGATCCCTGGTGGAACGTGTGTGTGTGTGTGTTTCGTTTTCCTACAGAGAATTACAGCACTCTCTGATTCAGCAGCTGAGGTTCTGCATGTATGCATTAGCTGCCTACACACAAGTCTTTCCCTTAAATGACACAAAATGGATTTCCTGCTATGAAGGAAAAAAAAAAAGACTGAAATGTTTCACGCAACATCCCAACGTTTATTTACTCGTTTCCCGTTCAGCCGGAGATGATGATGTACACTGTCTTTTCATTTTTACATTTTACTCATATGCCAGGTGCTTTTATCTAAAGTGGAGCTGAGCTGCTGCATTATGCTTAATTTAGTGTTGCTGCAGATCCGTGAAATTACTCCCGTTGGATAGAGAGAGAACTGGGAACTGCACCAGACCTTTAACTTGATCAGTTTGTGGACACCTGGGCATAAGCTTGCTCCTTTTTGAACAACCCATTCCACATTTGCTGGTATATAAACCTCCACTTTTCCGGGAATATGTTCCACTAGATTTTATGTCAGTTTTGTGAAGATTCTTTCAGCTACATGGGTGTTAGTAAAGTCAGGTACTGATGTAGGTGAGGAAGTGAGGAGGCCTGGGGTACAGTCAGTGTTCACATTCACCCCAAAGTTGCTCACCAGGGTTTTGAGCTCTATAGCAGAAGATCTTCCACTCCAACCTATATCATGCAGATGGCCTCGTCGTGCTGGAACAGGTTTGGGTTTCATAGTCAAGTGAATGGAAAATGTCATGCTACAGCATCAATAGATGAACCACATAAGGCTGGAGAAGTCAGGTGTTCAAATACTTTTGTCTCTATAATGTATATTGCACATGGATTTGATTTCCAGGATCAAGTGTTTGCTGGATGGATTGACTAATTTTACATCTTGAAGTTCTGCTGGTTGGTGTTCAGTAGCACCAACTACAAGCTAGTTGTCCAAGGAGGTGGTGAGTCCACCACACTCACACATGGAGGTGGAAGTTTAATGGTTTTGCACACGTCTGAGTTCTGTAAGTGTTATTTAGAGAGTAAACAGACATCTGGAGTGATAGCTCTCATGGAACCACCTGCCAAGTCACCGCACCTAAATCCTACTGAACTGCTCTGAGATGAACAAGAACTTCTCCATCTAGAGAAGAACATCTTTGGTGAGTTGGAAATAGTCATAATGTTTGTTGCATAGAAACTAAAGGAACATGCAGGTGTGTTTTAAGAAACCTTTAAAGACTCTGTGTTTCCACACTATTCATACATGAATCATGGGATTATTCACGTGATTTTTAAGGTTTTGAGGATTTGAGTTTCTTTTTGCCAAATTAAGTAAATCCCTGGTAGATACTTGTGAAAGAGTTTGCGGTTTCTGATGTTTTTTGGTAGAAAAGTCAAAATAAGAGTTATTTTATTGCATTTCAAACTATTTTCATGTTACTTTAAGAAGACTTGTTCACCTTCCAAACTTCTGATACAGCATTTAAAACCGAAACATTAAAACACACACATTGTACAAAACAAGTCATGCTTTATTGTCATTCTTTCATACCCCAGTCAAGTGTTGCATAAGGAAAGAAATATGCATAAGTATTCACCCCCCAGTTTCTCCATCGCGCGTTCTCTCAGCACCGCTGCTACTACGTGAATACGACGCATCACAACACTACAGGTGCGTGTCCTGAGAGTCACATAGAATATAGATTAACATGGCAGAGGTAGAGCTGCACCTTCCTTCAGACAGAACAAGAAAATAACCTCTGGGATTTTTTTTTTTTAGCTTTTTTTGCACTACAAAGGTTTGTGAAAGAGGCCATGTGTTAGAATACAGAAAGCACTTGAGAAAAATTGATGATTTGCTGCCGATTCTTCTGAACCAAAGAAATAAAAGTACCAGACTAAATTGCATAGCATCATATTCTTTCCGTTGCATCGAAGTGAAATCGGATCGCACTGCATCGGTAGCAGCTTTCTATGCATCTTTAATGTATCATTCACTATTCATCGAGGTGCAAATAGTGATTATTGATTGAAATATTTGATATAACTATTCTGGGAAAAATTGCTTGAAAATGTCGGTATGAATATATAATGATTTTCGAATGCAAGTTTCTCAGTTGTTTATTTTTTGATCAGTCATTTTCATTTTTGCATTTTGTTTACCTGGTTGTTTTTCAGTGCAAGCATGCATGCTTCTTTTTCTATTGAATAACTAAAACATATCAAATAACAATAGAAACACCATGGACATGCAACTCTACAAAATGTACCCATGTTATTGCAAGTCGTTCAGGAACGATTCATTCATTTTGAAAGGGTCTTTAATCTGACTCCGAAGAACGAGAAGTTTTAAAGAGTGATTCGTTTATTTTCTACCAGAAGTGCACGAGCAAAGCATTGCAAATGTACGGGAAACAGAATCGAGAAGTTCACCCTCGACTCTTCTGCAAATGTATGAAGATGAAACCGTATTTTACTTGATACATAATCACTTTACATCATTGGATTTTATAAGTAAAAGTGAAAAGGTCCAGAATCTTTTTGGAATAAAAGAACTTTTATTTGAAGGACAATGAGAGACCCCTACTTTACACATCCCCCCCCCCCCCCCCCCCCCCCCCCCTCTTTTTTTTTTTTTTTTTTTCTTTCTTTCTTTCTTTCTTTCTCTCTTTCTTTCTCTCAGAATATGTACATTTATTGGTACTTTCCACTTATACTGTATATGTGCCTTGCTAAATATTTATTAATACAGTGCCATTGTATATGTATATTCTGTTTAATATTTTTATAATTAATTGACTCGCTGGTCCGAGTCTTTAGTTTTTTTGTCACATATAATCCAATAGTTAAGGGTTTTAGTGTATATATTAGATAGTAGTTTGTGTATGTAGACGTGTTTGTTATCGTGATTTGTTCGTTTATATTTTATATCTAATCAAATGAACTAAAATAAAAAATTGATTCAAAGAACCGATTCACTCAAATGATCCGATCTTCCCATCACTACTATTATCGACGCAAGGGAATGACGTCAACGCATGGCGCATCTCCTCCCTCTCCTGCCCCGAAAGATGGCGGCGCGTGTTGATGGCGTCACTGCCGGGCGGGGCTGCGCCATTTTGAATGTGGATAGCGGAGTGTGGGAGGAAAAGGCAGGAGGAGGAGGAGAAGAGCTGGATTCGGCTTCAGCGGGACTTTAGAGGTGGAGAGAAAGAGAAAACAAACCGAGCCGCCTGAACACACACCCGATTTATAATCCATCTGAGATTTTCATTTTATTTTTTTGTGCACAAACCTCGGGAAAGTTTTCAGGAGCCACCGCTGAGATTCTCCTTCCCTCTCCCTCTCTCGCCATGGCAGGTAACTTTGCTAAGCTAACGGCTAGCGTGCATGAACCTCATGCAAGCTGGTCGGTGCATCGATTCATCGATTAATCAGAAAAATCCGACGGAAACCGCGTCCCGCGCCGACACTCTCATCACCGCACATGTCACCCATCCAGAAGCGGAAACACTGGCTATTCCTGTAGCTTAGCATTGCTAGCATCCGTCTTTTCCTGCTTCGCCGGCGAGATTTTTACCTCACAGTTTATACATCTAGAAATCCATTTTCATTTTATTTATTCGACCCGACACATTTACAACGTTTTACATTCCCTACTTCACGTTTTCTTACCTTGTTTTTTTCTCCTCCTACCTGTATTCCGGTTTTACCCCCAAGCGCTGATTTGATTGGTTGAGCCAGACCTCGCCTTCTGTCCTCCGATTGGCCCGTTCTTCTTAAAGTACTGTCGTGAATGGAGCTCGTTAGCCAATCAGGTTTGAGGAGGCGGGATCTTTCGGAATATGGGTGGGGGATGAATGGCGCGGCTTTGCTAAGCTCGACTTGAACAATCCGATCGCGAATTTTGCGTTCATTTTGTTGTATTTTATATTGAAATATCCCGCAATCTAAGCAGATGCAATGCGTGTGTGGGTATTTAAACCCCACCTGCGTGTGATCTTTCATATGCATTTGCAGAGTCACGTGTTCTGGTCATGGGGCGGTTATTTTATAATAATAATAATAATAATAATATGCACACAAATTTAATTTCTAGGATTATTATAGATAAAGAATATGTGATTGGATGTGTGTATGTGACGTCAGAATGGTATATTAGTGTGTGTTCATAGATTTAAGATCCGCACATAATGCAAGGTCACTCATTTTCTCATTTCTAAACCCTAAAAAAATGATTCCTGAAGGAGATCCAGGATCAAACTACAAATACAAACACTGATGCATATCATGTTCATCATCTGGGAGAAGATCTGCTCGTTAAACACCAAAGTGCAAAAGTTTGTAACCCCCTTCCTCCTCCTCTACCCCTTCACAATATTAATTAATAAATAAACGGAAAGTTTTAAAATCCAGAAATGGTTTAAATATAAGAAATGTACTGGAAAAATTCACGTATCGTGAATCGGATGCGATTCCCAATGTATGAATTAATTAATTTATTTTAGTATTTTTATTTATATTCAATATAGGTCTTGAGGGTGCACAAACTTTCGCACTCAGCTGTGTAAAGGGAATCGGGGCGGACGTCGGGTTTCGATTTCCCCCCCGAAATTTTGTCCTTTGAGGATTGTAACCGAATCGTGTAGTAAAACGTTCAACGAATTTATAATATAAATAATAAAAATATAATTTTTAAATAAATAAAATTAATACTACATATAAAAGTATTAATAAAAGTACAACTATAAATCTTCTTAGATATATTTATACTTTATTGTGTCCCAGTGTGAATTCTGTTGAAATGTATTAAATCTATATTTTTATTACTGATTTTATGGAAGGTGGTGGTGATGGTGGTGGTGGTGGTGGTGATGTAGTTGCTTGTGGATTCCTGTCTCAGTTTTTCTGCTGCTTTTTGTCTCTGTGTAATAAAATTAAATCTCAGGAACTCTTTAGTCTTCGCTGCTTGTTTTTTAAATTTTATTTTCGATAATTATGCATAGAATGTTCCTTGAGGAAACAATAACCCACCTCCAATCCATGTGATCGGCAAAGGAACCTGTCGAGGAACGTAGACCTCCGTCATGGGAGATCGCGTAGATATTATTTATATATATATTTTAAGCATATTTTCATCGACGAGGCCTTTCCCCAAGAAGCGATACCTCAGTGACCTCATAAGTATGTTACTACAAGGTCAAAAGTTTCTCCACAAAATCTAGTAGAACATAGAGAAAAATAGATGTTCTCATAATAGTAAAGTGGGATGGGATGTTAGAAAAAGAAGCCCGTTGCCATCTTATGCTCAGGTGTCCACTAACAGTTGTCCACACGGTGTGTTGTCTTTAAAAGCATCGTGTGATGACGGACCTTTTCCTTCACTCCGTTTTAAAGCCTCGGTCCTCGTCTGCGTCACTTCCCTGCAGACGGCTTTTTATAGCGCAGATGCACATCCTGCTTTTTTTGTTGAAGGACTTATGTTTTCCTGAAGCGGCACGAGGAGCAGTAAGTACCAGAGTGCGAAGATTATCTCAAGGGGAAGTTTACTTGTTGCCTCTGCTGCAGCGGAATCTGAGTGTACACCACTAAGCCGAGGTTTTTGGGGACGAAATAATAATAACAGTCCACGATTCGATTCGGTCTGTGTTTGTGGGCGGAGTCTGACCGGTGCGTATTTTATGTTTGCAGGTGCCGGAGGCGGGGGCAACGACGTTCAGTGGTGCTTCTCGCAGGTCAAAGGAGCAATCGATGATGACGTAGCCGAAGGTGAGTGCGTTAAAATAAAAAACATTGACTCGCACAAATACAAACCACAAAATCACGTCTTTAGAAATGCTGATTGCATGAAGCTCATGTCTAATTTGCATATGGCAACGCCCACAAAACTCCATATAAGGAAAATGCATTAAAAGCCGGAAAGCGAAATGAAGAGTAAAGAAGTGGAAGTTAAGAGATGTTCCATCACAGCTCCATAAACGCGATGGACGATACGTCGGAGCGAGAACATCGAGGTCTTTTTCCCCTCTTCCTTGTGCAGAACAGATGTTGAGAAGATGGTTACCATCTTGCAAATGCTGCGACAAATATGGGAGATTATCGGAAAAACATCGGGAAAAAAACGCAGGCCAGACGGCTTTTATTTAGTGTTCAATTTCCTAGTCTATGAAATAAAAATATATCTTCAGCTCATTATCATTTTTGATCCCCCAAAACCACCACCACCACCACCAGACGTGAGCTTTGGAGAACAGCGAACAGAGCAATGAAATGCGATGACGTCGTCCGTCTTGCACAATTCGCACAAACAGTATAGACGTCACTACACATGCTGGAGCTTGTCTGAGGGTAATGTAGTAATTTATGATTCACAGCGTATCATACACGTATTCACACACACACAACAAGCTTTTTAAAAACCCTGTTTATAAGACCCTCCACTCTTCTTGGAAGAAGGTTGTTTACAATTATCCTGAAGGTGTTCAATAGTGTTGAAGCTCTATAGCAGGAGATCTTCCACTCCAACCCAAGCAGATCTTCATGGAGCTGGATTCATCAAGGGTCCAGCAGTGGCAGCTCAGTGGTGGTGGGATTTGAACCTGTGATCTTCCAATCCAAAGTCCAACACTGTCCAATAAATACAGTACATACAGCCGTCTATACATCCGTCCATCTTTACATTGGTAAAAGAGCTGCAGTTTTGGAGATGCTCTAACCCAGACGTCTAGACGTCACAAATTTAAACTCGCTCAAATCCTTTCACCCGTTTTTTTTTTCTGCTTCTAACATCAACTTTGAGGACAAAAGGTTCACTTGCAGCCTAATAAATAAATCCACCTACTAACTGGTGCATAATGAGATCACTTCATCCTTCACTTCATCCATCCATCCTAATATTCGTCTATCCATTCATCTGTACATCCATGCATCTGTATTAGCGGTGTAACGATACACAACATTCTCGCTTCAGTTCAATAACTTTTTTTTCTCCAAACAGTTTATTATTATTATTAATACTTGTAAAAATATTTGAACAGTATTAAATAAATGAAAAAATGTAATTAAATAGTTAGACTGTGTGTGTGTGTGTGTGTGTGTGTGTGTGTTGCATTTAATTAGGGCTACAAGTAATTGTTTTTTTTTTGATAATCGATTAGTAGGACAATTACTTTTGGATAAATTGCATAAAACTATATATTTTATTAGATGTTTTGCTTATTATAACTATATAATTATAATATATAAACACATATTGATATACACTCTTTTATTAGACATTTTTAAGTTAAAATTTCATGTGGGATTTCATCTTGAACATATTCAAAACAAATAAAGTATTTCCAGTACCGAGTGAGTCGTCATGGTGACACTGCATTTACTGTGCTTAGATTTTTTTATACGTCTGGCGTCGTTGCAGATGTTTTCAAGTTTCATAATAAGAAAAACAATGTGCTTTAGTCCGAGGCAGAGACTAAAAGTTGTGGTCCGCCACTTAATACGTTCCTGAGGAAACTGGGATTTAAACTCTGTTCCGCACGAACCGAAAACCCCGTACCAGAGGATTTCGGTACGAATACGTGTACCGTTACACCCCTAAACACACACGTATGTCCATCCACAGGCCTGCATACATTTCCATGTGTATTTATTCTCTCTCTCTCTCTTTCTCTCCCTCCTCCACTCCTCTCTCCATCCGTCCTTACAGCACTGTGGCTCGTCCCTGTGGCTATTATTCTCGCTTTGAAACGGTGGATGTTCTTTTGTACTATAAGAAATAGCTCTCTCTCTCACACACACACACACACACACACACACACACACTCTTTTACAGAGAGGCCTCAGGGAGCCTGAGCTCACACAAAAGCCTCCTGCTTTTCTTTCTCTCTCGTATTGTTGCCGTGCATCAGCGAACAGCCGAGGGTTAAATCGTGAGTCAGTCTCCGTCGAGCGACACACACACACACACACACACACACACACACACCTATTTTAGAGCAGCGTGGGAGTGTGTTGACTGATATTCATCTCTCGTTTGTCGATTTGCGGCGGTAAACCAGCAGTTATATCATCCACAACTTTTATCATCAGACACTTAAAAAAAAAAAAATTCTCAGCAGAAATTCACCGAATTTTGTGCAGAAATAATGAAACCCGAGACACCGGTTATTTCTTTCACGATAACGTGCCGCGCATGGACGTTGTGTAACCCGCTACCGAGTGTGGGCACGTACGTTCACGCTCGCTTTCGTCTCCTTTTCCTGGTACTGTGACTGTTTGATTGATCGTGTGTGTGTGTGTGTTTCCGACAGCTGATATCATCTCCACCGTGGAGTTCAACCACTCAGGGGAGCTGTTAGCCACTGGAGACAAAGGCGGACGCGTCGTCATCTTTCAGCAGGACACCGAGGTATCGGCGCACGTTTCCCATCATGCACCGCTGCACGCCACATGCATGTCTGGTTCAAAAGTCTCGCCTACTATACCTTCGTCCATTTCCCCCTTTCACCATCTGAACCCATGATGTTATCGTTCAAGAAAAATTGTTCAGATCAGCGGGTTCATGGATTCAAATCCCTGCACCGCCAAACTCATCATCATCATCATTCGTACCGCAGCTCCATAAAGAGCATGCTCTCCTACTCTACCACACTGTGGATTTGAGAGTACGAGAGCATGCTCTTTATGGAGCTGCGGTACGAATGGTCTACTGCAAACAAAAGACGAGTAGCAGCATCATCATCAAAGACTCCATTCAGCATCTAGTTTCTTCTCTTAGCATTAAGAAGAAGCTTTATTTTTCATAGAGAAAAACCCGAATGAAGATTAGTGAAGATTCATCTTGCCCCACGTGTCATGCCTTTAATTTCCACTAGAGGGCCGTGCACTAATAATTAATTACGAATAGTATACTAATATAAATTTCAGAATCACGACGGTTCGATTTACTTTTTTTTTTTTCGACCTCACGCCAACGATAGCGTACAAATTTCCATTTCGGGACGCCGTCAGGATCAAATTCCATCGTAGATGCAATGCAACTAAAGTGGTCCTGCGATTAAAATCCCAATTCTGGCATGACTTTCAAAGAATAAAGAAACAAGCTGTGCCTGCTGGGCCCTTGAGCGAGGCCCTTAACCCTCGACTACTCGGTTGTATAAATGAGGTCATTGTCTGGATATGGGCGTCTGCCCAATCGTTACATTTCAGAACGAAAGGTCATAAGTTCAAACCCCAGTAGAACCATGTTAGGCCTTTGAGAGAAGGTCCTTTGTCCTCAAATGAGATCATCACAAGTCTCTGGATGAGGATGTGTGCCGAATGCCATAAATGTACATGTCAGAAGCGATTGACCGGAAGACCAACACTGCCCTGGTGTGTTTTTTCTCACGTGTCTGTAGAAACTGCCGGTAGATGTTAGTCTATTAATCGGAAGGTTGTGAGTTCATATCCCAGAATAGGGGTAGTGGATTTAACGATAGCGAGTGCGAGGTTGGAATCGTATTGCCGATAACCGATAAATCTAAATCAGATACTGGATCAAAATAAATAAACACTCCATGTAAAATAGTACTGACCTTTTATTGGAAAAACAAAAGCTAAAAAAGCAAAAAACAGTATGAATATATTAATGAATAAATATTACCGGTGCAACGAATCACAAAACATTACGCTTTTTAAAACAGATCAGATAAAAAAAAAAAAATGCTGCTGCTGTTGTTGACTAACGCATCTTCTGTACACGAGAAGACGTGACTGCTCCGTTTAGGTAAGAAATCAGGACGGGAAAAAGCAATATCGCCAGGAAACAAAAAAAACTATTTAATTAATTCTGCGATCGTTAAGATTTTTTTAGATCAATCCGCAAATTAAACATAAAAAGAGAATTAATCTACGGTTTACTTGCGGTTGCACCACTAATAAATATAATTATATAATCAATACTTTTTTTTAAAAACAAATATAATGATGTGCTCACAGTCTGTAAAAACAAACAGCATGTGGTGTCAGGGATTCCCCTCTAGAGGCCGCTGTTGTAATGACAGCGGATTTACTCAGCCGCTTGAGCAAAGGATGCAACCCGGAAAAACTATTGGTATGTTTTTTTAGTTGGTTTTTTTTTTTAGATAGCTGATAAATCGACGAAATCGATAAATCGGTACCGAATTTAGCAGGCAAAATCGAACCCAGCGAAAAGAAACGAACATGATGCTAGTCTAGTTTGTAAGTTTGTGTTATTTTGTAATTAATGCTAGCTTTTAAATAGCTTTTGTAACCCAGCTTGGGTCGATGCGTTCCTGTTGTTCGGCTGCTTCATTCAGGAGATCTGCGCTGTTTTATGGTTATAGGTAGATCCTTCTCGAAGCAACGCGACAGTAAAGAGACATCAGTATACAGCTGAGGCAAGACCTTGTGCTTCTGTGGTGCTCGGCGCATGACTCGGACGTTAATGTGTTTTTTAACTGAAGGGGTCTCAGATTTCACTTTTCAGCCCCGACGTAACTGAGAAAGATCAATAAAATCATAATTTATAAGCAGTATTTTGTGTGTCATTTGCAGAACCTCGTCTCTGTCCAGGTGTCCTTTTTATTTATTTGTTTAATGGATTAATTAATTATTTGATTTCCTCCAGAACAAAGCGCAGTGTCGCAGCGATTACAACGTTTACAGCACGTTCCAGAGCCACGAGCCCGAGTTCGACTACCTGAAGAGTCTGGAGATCGAGGAGAAGATCAACAAGATCCGCTGGCTGCCCCAAAAAAACGCTGCACAGTTCCTCCTGTCCACAAACGGTGAGTGTATCAGAGGCAGGAAAGAGCGCATGCAGTTTATAACAGTGGAAGCGAGAAGCTTAGAAAGCTCACGTTTCCTGCGTTATATCTGCAGGAGAGGAGGAGGCGTTGGGGATCTGAGATTGCTTCTGCAAGTCCGATCGATAACGTCTCACTCGAGCGAATAAAAATTCTGCTTCTGTGTAATGCATAAAAGTCTAGTGGAAATACGATACTGATAGAAGTACAGGAAATTATTCTTGTATAAAATAGTGGCAAATTAAAATCTACATGATGATGCACTGATTTCGCACAAGATTTAAAAGGGCATTAATCGTTAATTATAAGTAAAAAGAGAGAAATAAACTGATCTTTTTGGAATATCGACACTTTACATATGCTCAAACTGCATGTAGTGTCAGTGATTCGCCTCTAGAGGCTGCTGTCGTACTGTATAATGACAGCAGAGCATTTCAGCCGTTTCGGCCACAGACGCAAAAAAGGTCAGTATCACCCTGAAACTTAGTTACAGTACAGTGTTCAGGGTCATACAGAGGTCTTCCAAGAAGGGTTCTACTCGGAACAGACCTCTCAAGGGTCCATCAAAGAGTCCTCGTGCTGTGTGTCAGGTGCAGAAGCTGCTTCAAAAAGAAGGAGGTTGCTGAAGCAGAAGGTCCACTTTTCAGTGCTCAGACCGTACGCCAACCACTGCAACAAGTCGGTTTGCAGGCCATTGTCCCAGCAGGAGCCTCGTCTGAAGCTGTTTCACAAGAAATCCTGCAAACAGTTTGCTGAAGAACAGCCTGTGCAAGAGCATGAATTTCTGGAACCATAACCTGTGGTCTGATGAGACTAAGATAAACCTGTTCGGCTCAGATGGTGTGGTGACGCTCCTATGAGGAGCACCAAGAAAATTGTTGCCTACATTCAAGCATGGTGGTGGTAGCATCATGGTCTGGGGCTGCATGAGTGCTGCTGGTGCACTTCATTGAGGAAAAAAAAATGGATTCCAACATCATTCTGAAGCAGAACATGACACCACACCCCCCCCCCCCACCCCCACCCTTCAGTAACTCAGCCTAACAGCAGTTTTCCAACATAACAACAACGCCGAACACACCACCAAGAACGACGACAACCCTGCTGAGAGTTTATTAAGTGGCCACATATGTCTCCTATTGAGGATCTGTGGGGATCTTCAACGGAAGGTGGAGAAGCGCCATCTATTTCACATCCAGCAGATAAAAGGTTCCCAGCAGCAGCCTGTGCAGCTCTGGTGACAAGCCTGGTGACAAGCCAATTTGATTGACAAGCCTGTAGAACATTTATGAGTGTTATTTATAAATATGGAGAATATAATTTTTTTTTAATTCATTTATGTATTTTTTTTTTTTGTAATCGACAGATAAAACTATAAAGTTGTGGAAGATAAGTGAACGTGATAAGAGACCCGAGGGCTACAATCTAAAAGAGGAAGATGGCCGCTGCAGAGATTCGTCCACCATCACTACTCTACGAGTACGTACACACACACACACACACACACACACACACTCTACAGACCTGCTCATGTCTCACATCTAACCCCTGTGTTCTTGCTTCAGGTGCCTGTGTTTAGGCCCATGGACCTGATGGTGGAGGCGAGCCCTCGGCGCGTTTTTGCAAACGCTCACACTTACCACATCAACTCCATCTCGGTAAACAGCGACAACGAGACGTACCTGTCTGCCGACGACCTGCGCATCAACCTGTGGCACCTGGAGATCACCAACCGCAGCTTCAGTATCCTGCAGGAGGGGGCGCAATGTGTGTGGTGGGGGAGGGGGGAGGGGTGTTTAAGTCCAGGTTTGACCTAGAACACCAAATGATTTTTACCAGATCAGGTGACACAGTTTTTAGAATTGGATACAGAATTACTGAATTATAAAATAGATATAAATTTTTTAAATATATTAATAAACTGAACAAACTAAAACAAAAAGTAACACCCCAAATTATTTAAAACGGTTACATCCAAAACGAAAAAGAAAGACACCTTAAACAGCACGTGGCATGAGTGATTTGCATCTAGAGGCCGCTGTTGTACTCTACAACGCAACCCGGAAAAACTATCGGTATGGGTTTTTGCTAAAAGCTTCAGCAATCAACTATCGATGCCGATTAATCGTCAAAAATTGATGAATTGGTTGACCTCATGAGCACGAGGTGAAGAGAGTGTGTGTGTGTGTGTTTGGTAATCTCTGTGTGTGTGTCTGAGAGCTGCACGTGCTTCTTAACACTCCTTCAGACATTGTGGACATCAAGCCGACCAACATGGAGGAGCTGACGGAGGTGATCACGGCGGCGGAGTTCCACCCGCACCAGTGCAACACCTTTGTCTACAGCAGCAGCAAAGGCACCATCCGCATGTGCGACATGCGCGCCTCCGCCCTCTGCGACAAACACTCCAAACGTCAGCCCCGCGTCCATCTCGCATTTATCACTGAGGATTTCATGTAGGCTTCCCAGTTACGTTTTTTTCTCTTTCGTGCGTTTTAGTGTTCGAGGAACCAGAAGACCCCAGCAACCGCTCTTTCTTCTCAGAAATCATCTCTTCCATCTCGGACGTGAAGTTCAGCCACAGCGGGCGCTACATGATGACCCGAGATTACCTGTCCATCAAGATCTGGGACCTGAACATGGAGAACCGGCCAGTGGAAACATATCAGGTGAGGCTTCAGGAAGGACATTTAAGACCGCCATTGTTAGAAATGCTAAACC